>LULA01017506.1:0-13772 GCA_002091835.1 Anopheles maculatus | reverse complement strand
TGTGTGTGATAGTGTATGTGTGCCACCAGTTCATGTATGTTTATTTGTTCCGTGATCGGAATCCGAAGACGCAGAGAACGTGCTAGACGCGCTCTAGCCTGTGTGTGGTGCAAAATTATAAGGAAATGGTTCGAGAATGGGATTTACTGCAGGCTTTCAAAGTAGTACGTGGTGCAATCAAAAGAAAACACGCTAAGGAATTGAAATACTAAAACAGTTTCCTTGACGATGAGCTATCAACGATTGCCTGCTCACTGAGCGGTCCACATGCAGAGATCAGTGAGAATACATTTCCGGAAAAAATTGAATCTCTTCAATATTTATAATTTCTTATAAATACATATTAGCTAAGCAATGTTGAAGACCAAACCTGTAAGCAACTCTATTTTTACCCACATTTTTGTATACATTTAAAAGCAACTCACTACCAACGCTGCGTTACCTTTGAAAGGATTAAAAAAATGGTTTCACCGCCTTTACCAAATCTTATTCCACCCGTAACCAACGGCCGCCCGACATTGGAAATGTCAAAAGCAGCGTCCCGCACCAGCCACGGTGAATAATGTCAGTTTAAATGTTGCAACATCCACAACAGCACACAGCGGCACACGCAACACGACCAACACGGCGGCGGCGATCGATCGCAATGCCTGTGAGGTCATGCCCGGGCGACGGCAATGGAGCATTTACACGAGTGAAACCTTTTAGCTTGTGAGTTACTTCTGTTCCATCCTATTTAACTTATCGTTTCTGCCTTGTCACCGGCTAGACAAATACACACACACACACACGTACAGAAAGACAGAGGGAAAAGCAAGCGCATCGAAAAGGAAAAGATTACCTAAAAGGCATCTGGATACGGGCCCGAAAAAAAAAAAAATGCTGCCAAATAAAGCCTTGTTCCTTTTGCTGCAAATCAAACCTGGGCTGTACGCTTACTGTCCCTACAGTTGGCTGTGATTCCATTCCCGGCTTTCCACATCCCGTAGCGACCCCGTTCCGATCCTGTGTACAACGCTAAAGTACACAACCTGTCACAAAACTCAACGTAAGCTCGTCACAAATCATCTTCTCGCTTTCCGGTTTTTTTTATTTGATCGTTTCGGTTTCGGCATCTCTCGCCCCTGTATGCGTTAGGATAACATCTTTAAACGTGTGCGCACGAGTGTGAGTGAATTTCTCTCACCTTAAAAATTAAAGAAACAAAACCATACCATCAAACACGCGATCGTACGTCACACGCCTTCGTACCCGCAAAACCCGTCCGTACCTGCTGTGTGTAAAGCTGCATGTGTATATACATAAATAATTTAAGGTAGCCGAGAGAGAGAGAGAGCGTGTGTGTGTGTGTGTGGTTATAATGCTTCGAAATCAAGATACAAAAACATGAACGCAGTGAGCGGTGAAAAGCGGTTTCTGGGTTTTCCTGTCCGTCACCGAGTCACTCCCGGGGTTCGGAAGCGTGCACCCAAAATCGCCTGGCCTCGGTTCGCAATGGAAAGAAACCTGGCCAGGAGTAAAACTGTTCACAGCATGGTACAAAATGGGCTCCACGCTGACAGAAATTGAAATGAACGAAACGCAGCGCAAATGGGAAGGAAACCCAGAGGAGGAAAAACGGAAAGTTCGGAAAAGGAAAAACAAAACACGCGGTGACTATGGGGTGACCCACTCATTGAAACCATGGCACGCTTTGATGTTGTTTTTAATTAACGCGCTTTTCCGGTCCTTTCAACGGTTTTTCCCTCCCAGCTGGCGAGCCGGCAACATGATTTTCCCTTCCCGTCATACGACACCCACCCCGCTTGACCGGTAGGAAACAAATGTGGCCTTCCTACACTCGTGATACTGTTTTTTTTTTTATTCTCCTTTCATTTCTTTTTGCTCTCGCTCTCTCTCTCTCTCTCTTCAAACTATCCTCCCTTTCTCTTAACCTCCTTTCAACATCCTTCTCCCCTAGTTGAGTCAATTGACCGTTGTCGGGTAGTGTGATTAGTGTGCCGGTAACGGTGCAGATTGGCGATACGCGATTTACGGTGTTATATCCCGCAAACGTGCTATTTCATAAACTGATATGCGGCGACCGGTGGCCATGCTCTGTGTCCTGGCCACGGCACCCCGGCTTCCGTACCAAGATGTCCTTCCTGTCTCTGCACACACACATATACACCCTGTGTGCACATAATTACGGATCAAGGATGGAGGTTCATTAGTGCGACGACGACCGCACTTCATCGTAGTGCCGGTCGTTTTGTGAGTGTGCCGGCTGAAAGTCGAAAGTCCCGAACCGAAAAGGAAGGCACAGTAGCATCGTACGGTTGCATGCGGGTGGCGGAGAGGTACGCGGCAATTTGGCGTCGCATTGCGGGAAGAATCGTACTTCCTGGAGGCAATAATTCATGATGCCATTAGCCAAGTGCTCGGTGGTGGTGGTGGTGTGTGTTTTTGTTTGATCCTGGCTGTGTCTTCGTCCGCTTTTGATTGAGATATTACCCGAGCGTGGTAGTTTGCTGTGAAGAGGCTGGCTCAACACGTAGCAGACGCAATGGCGAAGGTTCAAGAGTGGACTCCACGCGTTAATCATATGAATTGTTTGATAATCAAATAAGAAAAATTACTGTCATTTTTCATCGCTTATTTTGAGGGGGAAAAATAGAAATATTTATCATCACGGTTTGCTACCGGTTGAATAATGAAATATGGAACAGAGTTTATGATACGTTTTCGGGAAGCTATCAGTATCAAATTACCTCACCCGAATGGAAGGTGTTTTATAAGAAAAAATATTATTTTATTGTATTGCTATTGTACAGCACTTTCCAAGAATTCATGCACACGCGCCAATTCCCGAGCAGGAAAGAAAAAACACACTCACAAAAACCAAGTCCCATTGTTGCGGGAAGCGACCATCATTAAGATCGTTTTGCGCGATTGTATCGTCCCGTGGGGGCCGAAACCTTCGTACCGTCGCTTATGACCATTATGTCTATGTCAATTATGTTGCGGTCAAAGAAAAGCGGGATAGTAACGGGCGTTGCTTCATTTTTTTGAGTGTGTTCGGAACAGAAAACAGACAGACAGCAACAACACGGTGAACAGGACGGATGACAGTCTTCTTTTCATTCTCATGTTTATTATTCTTTGTGTGAGTGTGCATCATTTCTTCCGTACAATGAGGGGGAAAAAAGCTTCCAACACCCAACAGCTAAGACAGTTAAGCCTTGGCAGTTCGCCGAAACCGATGGAACAGATGATGAAGGAACAACTGAGCGAACCCGGGGATACAATTTACATACTTGACACCACCATCCAAAACTTCCATCACGATAGGGCTCAGCTTTTTGTAATGCCTGGCAAGTTAATTTGTCACACAAAAAGGGTCAAAAGGTGCCTGTGTGTTGCTGAGGACCTTTGCCAGTTGTTGTCCGTTTATTTTACACTCCGCCGCGCACCGGCCAAGGTGCGTTTGTCCGTAAGTCATCAGGAAGATGTACCTCCCGCATTCCGAACGGCGCTAGAAATAACTTCCATGGCAGGGCCCTGTTAATCGGCCGATCTGGTCGCCCACCACCCAACAAACCTTTGTTGGGCGTCAAACGATTGTTTGCCCTTAAATTCCGGTCACACCACTGGGCCAAGGTCGTACCAAATGAGCTTATGTCAGCAAACTAGCCGAACCGTAATCGTTTTCCAAACAGATCCTGAAATAACATTTTCTCGCACGCACCCACACTCATGCGTGGACATTACCCACTGACAATTTGTTTTCCCCATGCAATGGAGGCGCCTGGTGGTTCAATAGTTTGCTCATACTTTCGTACCAATTCCCCTTGTTACCGGTTCCGTTGATGGGTGCCATTGTCTCGACAACAGTGGTGGCCCTTCTAGTTGGTACTTAATACCAACGCAGAATGAAGCTTACCCTGGGAGGCGGATAAATCAACCTAGCCACAGGGCCTTGGGAATCCCGAAGGAAAGAAGGGACACACGCTGTATGTTTAATTTCCCATCGCTGTAGCAGGAAACCGCCACACACAAATAGGTTTGCAGCTGTGATTGTGTATGGATGTGTGTGGGCACACTGTTTACCCGGGATCTGGCTGACGCTCATCGGGGAAGAAAATGAGAAATGGGTAATTATTTTCTGACAGGCCTCACAGGTTCGACTCTCAACCAACTGCTACTGGGTGAGGAACTGAGGGAAATGACTTACACCCATGGTGGGGAAGACGGGGACGTACGGGTTTACATTGTCGAAGCATTAAGATAGCACAGTGTTGGAATTTACACATCGAATAAATGGCCTCGCGCGGCAACTGGTTTGCGTGTGGGTACAAATTTGCATGTGAAGCAGACCTTTGCCGGCGACGACCGGTGACGATGGGAATAATGAGACCGTAATCTAGTCATTTGAATGGAAAACAGCTACGAAACAAGGCGTTTGGTTTGGTAGGGGGAAGCGAGGAGGATGGAGTACACATTGCGGTGCTGGGGAAGGGATGGAGTGGTGTTTTTATTCAGGAAAATTACTTTCAAATTGTTCCACGATAAGAGTTACGTTTCTTTTTTGTTTTCTTCTGCGAACTGGAATGCTGCTTACCGGTTGTAACAATGAAAAGCATGTTTTGTTATGCGGAGCAAATGTAAATTATATGGATTAACACCTGGTTCTGTGTTGTGGTTTTGTTTTATTTTCTTGATTCTAACTAACGCATTGAAGATTCTTGAATTTGGATTGCTTTTTGTTGGCCACAGTACGATGGTTTTGAATGGCATTTATTACAACAAATGTTATTTATTGAGCGTTTTATATTAATGTTCACAATAGCAAACTAAAAAGAAGGACTTTATTTTTAAAAAATGTATAATTATTTAAAAGAAGACAGGTAAGAGGAAAAACGAAGATATTTTAATACAGGAGAAGTTATCAAGTTGTTCAACACATTCGATTATGCTCAAATATTTGTTAAACAAATATGATCGTGTGTCCTTCGGCTCTATTTAACTTTTTTCAACTCGCTATCTCTTTTGACTCTCTATTGACTTGACCTTTGCCAGTAGAGCCGTACAACAGTGCAATTTCTGGGCTAGTTGAACATTCTACTACCTTTTTGGTTGTAAAAACGTTACGAAAATAACGAAGCTGACAACAAAAGGTACCTTGGTTCATTATATTTTGCTCGATGTATCATCCTTAAAGCAATTTATGAGACCTTCTATTGTATAAGTTCAATTTATTTGATAACCTTCTTCTTTAGTTGCATTTTTCTGTTCTTGTCTAAAGCATCGTGCAGCTGCTCAGAATGAGTGATTATCCCAAGAAACGCTTCGTTGTAGACGTGGACATCAAGCAATGTTCATCAGATCCAAAATACTCTTCACCTTTGAGTCACCTGGTGGGCATTCTGTTCTCGGAAAGGATCAAGCAGTGATAAATCAGACCGTAATTGCTGACCAAATATCTAAAGCCAATGCGTTTTAATTCATTTTTTCAAAGTTTTTCGGATAAGAAGCTCAATTACAATGATTTGTTTCTATTGGATCATGAAGACACATCTTTTTAGTTTGTTTGATTTCTCAATTCGATTACTTGATTAGAAACGACGATATAAATGTCCTCCAATGACTGGTATATCTTAAAAATTAAAAGACCTCAAACAACCTTGCAGTACTTTTCCAATTGTTGAAATATCATTCCATCTCTTCCTCAATGAATACCTTTGGAACTTATTACACTTTATCCTTGTTGTATACTGAAGATTCCAATTACGTTCTATGACTCGTTCTGTTGTTAAACTTTTATGAATTTATAAATTGTGACAAACGCCTCTTTCACGACAAGCGTTCTATAAATCAAACGACACTATCTTAACCAAAATTTTACCTCCTTCAAGGACGTAAACATCCCGAAAATGAAGCATTAATGTAGATTGTGAGCTAAAACGAAGTCAAGGAAAGACTGTCATGTAATGATCTTAGACTTTGTGAGGTTTAACAGCTAGAAAGGAAGAAGAGATATTATCTTGTTTCTCACCAAAGCAAAGCTGTATATCCCAGGATTTACACAATTTTTCCAATGTTTTTTCTCCGGAGTTAAGTTGAAATTAAGCTGCTCCGAAACTACTGATGTATGTTTTGGTTTATTAACACTCAAAGTCGATGAAAGAAACCCTGAATCGCCAGTCTTCTTGAAAATCATCATTTACTTATGACATTAAAAAGAATCTACCAACTTTTGTTTTGTATTTCGAATTGATGCTCATGCATGAAATAACGAAATTCGTGTTTTTCAAATCGCATTTCTTAAACATTTAAATGCGTTAATGAAATCAATGTTTTCTGTGACAGAAAAAGCAGAACAAGCTAAATCAATTCACATGAAAACGAGAACAATTTCCACCGAAACAATCTGCGACATTCACCTGCGCTTTTTTGGAACCATTTTAATCTTCCGTTAAGGAACGTTTTTCTCCAAATATGTGTTTCCGCCATACACGATAAGCGCCTCGCTTGTTATTACCATTTTCTTCCCCCTTAGGGTACGCAATGATTCCGCTTTACCATGCTGCCCCGGCTTCGCATCACAATGACTTGCTCGTTGCGTTGCTAACGATTGTCATCCCGGCCGCAACGCTTGCCAATGACGTTCCGCAGCGTGAATCGAATCAATGGGGGAGACCTACAGCAACAGCAGCAAAAAAATCTGATTCGAATGCGAAATTTACACCGAATTCAAGTGTCTCATTTATGCAAACTTACACACTTGTTACTGATACGATTTTTCACTTTACCCTCGAGCACCAAAGCGCGCACCACGTGTTTGGTGCCCCGGTCGGGGTTTTTCAATGGCACGTTGGCGCCTGCTTAACACATTGACTAATTCATTTAGTGTCATTCCCCATGACTTGACGTCAACTGTTATTAATAAAACAGGTAAGCAACTGTCTTAAAGACATATTTTCTCTGCATCGCAAGACAGGGTCATATTTTAGCACACCCTCGAAGCAGCGCACAACCCGCATGGTTAAGAAGCAGATGCACACAGTTGCACCAAGAAAAAAGGGCCCCCTAGTGTGTGGTACTCACCGGAAAGGGTAAGAAGTCGCACTGTGAGACAGGTAGTTGAAATTGAAATGTGCACGAGGCGAGAAGAAGACGACGGGCTTTCCAGTCACATCTTGCCATCAGCGTCGTACGCCCGATGCGGAAGGACGAAATCGACCAAGTGTCGATCGTGGTGCCTGGCACTGGCAGGCCTCTGGTACGCCGTTCCGGTACGGTTTGATTCAATAACAGTCGACTGAGATGCAGTCGAGGCCCTTTGGTTTCCGCTTGCACACAGCGCGACGGCCTGCTGCTGCTTTGAAGCATTCCTGAAACCTCCTTACGTCACGTGTGCTTGTGCTCAGCATGTACCCGCAGCAACTCTCGTCTTCACCACCTGATCTTCCGCCCTTCGGTGTCGAGAGGGGGGAACGTTGAAACGCGACCAGAATTTACAATCAACCAGCTCGGTCCCTGTTCAACGTCTTATCCTGTTGCCGATTCCCGGCCAACGGCAAGATTGGAACGGATTCTTTTTGTTCGCCCGTTTCTACTCTACTCCCTGGCAAGCTTTTTCTTTCGCTCTCATTCTCTCGCTTTCTTTCACACTCCATTTCCCACGGTTCGGTTGTTTCGCCCGGCTACCGGAGTTGGCAATATGCTGCTGGTGCGGTAGATTGTAAGCAGCTTCCACCACTGCACGAGCGGTGGCACGATTTCCTGCATCGATTTTTTGTTTGTCCTCATCACAAGAGTATGTCTTTCTTTGCAAAAGTACATTCGCCGAGGTGAGCCCGGGTCGAAGCGGGGCCGGATGGCAGAGCGTGTCGGAAAGCGGGGTGTACGGTACAGTGTACTTGAGCCCTCCTTGAGGGAAATGGTGACAACAATGTGTTAAGCAGGCGCCAACGTGCCATTGAAAAACCCCGACCGGGGCACCAAACACGTGGTGCGCGCTTTGGTGCTCGAGGGTAAAGTGAAAAATCGTATCAGTAACAAGTGTGTAAGTTTGCATAAATGAGACACTTGAATTCGGTGTAAATTTCGCATTCGAATCAGATTTTTTTGCTGCTGTTGCTGTAGGTCTCCCCCATTGATTCGATTCACGCTGCGGAACGTCATTGGCAAGCGTTGCGGCCGGGATGACAATCGTTAGCAACGCAACGAGCAAGTCATTGTGATGCGAAGCCGGGGCAGCATGGTAAAGCGGAATCATTGCGTACCCTAAGGGGGAAGAAAATGGTAATAACAAGCGAGGCGCTTATCGTGTATGGCGGAAACACATATTTGGAGAAAAACGTTCCTTAACGGAAGATTAAAATGGTTCCAAAAAAGCGCAGGTGAATGTCGCAGATTGTTTCGGTGGAAATTGTTCTCGTTTTCATGTGAATTGATTTAGCTTGTTCTGCTTTTTCTGTCACAGAAAACATTGATTTCATTAACGCATTTAAATGTTTAAGAAATGCGATTTGAAAAACACGAATTTCGTTATTTCATGCATGAGCATCAATTCGAAATACAAAACAAAAGTTGGTAGATTCTTTTTAATGTCATAAGTAAATGATGATTTTCAAGAAGACTGGCGATTCAGGGTTTCTTTCATCGACTTTGAGTGTTAATAAACCAAAACATACATCAGTAGTTTCGGAGCAGCTTAATTTCAACTTAACTCCGGAGAAAAAACATTGGAAAAATTGTGTAAATCCTGGGATATACAGCTTTGCTTTGGTGAGAAACAAGATAATATCTCTTCTTCCTTTCTAGCTGTTAAACCTCACAAAGTCTAAGATCATTACATGACAGTCTTTCCTTGACTTCGTTTTAGCTCACAATCTACATTAATGCTTCATTTTCGGGATGTTTACGTCCTTGAAGGAGGTAAAATTTTGGTTAAGATAGTGTCGTTTGATTTATAGAACGCTTGTCGTGAAAGAGGCGTTTGTCACAATTTATAAATTCATAAAAGTTTAACAACAGAACGAGTCATAGAACGTAATTGGAATCTTCAGTATACAACAAGGATAAAGTGTAATAAGTTCCAAAGGTATTCATTGAGGAAGAGATGGAATGATATTTCAACAATTGGAAAAGTACTGCAAGGTTGTTTGAGGTCTTTTAATTTTTAAGATATACCAGTCATTGGAGGACATTTATATCGTCGTTTCTAATCAAGTAATCGAATTGAGAAATCAAACAAACTAAAAAGATGTGTCTTCATGATCCAATAGAAACAAATCATTGTAATTGAGCTTCTTATCCGAAAAACTTTGAAAAAATGAATTAAAACGCATTGGCTTTAGATATTTGGTCAGCAATTACGGTCTGATTTATCACTGCTTGATCCTTTCCGAGAACAGAATGCCCACCAGGTGACTCAAAGGTGAAGAGTATTTTGGATCTGATGAACATTGCTTGATGTCCACGTCTACAACGAAGCGTTTCTTGGGATAAACACTCATTCTGAGCAGCTGCACGATGCTTTAGACAAGAACAGAAAAATGCAACTAAAGAAGAAGGTTATCAAATAAATTGAACTTATACAATAGAAGGTCTCATAAATTGCTTTAAGGATGATACATCGAGCAAAATATAATGAACCAAGGTACCTTTTGTTGTCAGCTTCGTTATTTTCGTAACGTTTTTACAACCAAAAAGGTAGTAGAATGTTCAACTAGCCCAGAAATTGCACTGTTGTACGGCTCTACTGGCAAAGGTCAAGTCAATAGAGAGTCAAAAGAGATAGCGAGTTGAAAAAAGTTAAATAGAGCCGAAGGACACACGATCATATTTGTTTAACAAATATTTGAGCATAATCGAATGTGTTGAACAACTTGATAACTTCTCCTGTATTAAAATATCTTCGTTTTTCCTCTTACCTGTCTTCTTTTAAATAATTATACATTTTTTAAAAATAAAGTCCTTCTTTTTAGTTTGCTATTGTGAACATTAATATAAAACGCTCAATAAATAACATTTGTTGTAATAAATGCCATTCAAAACCATCGTACTGTGGCCAACAAAAAGCAATCCAAATTCAAGAATCTTCAATGCGTTAGTTAGAATCAAGAAAATAAAACAAAACCACAACACAGAACCAGGTGTTAATCCATATAATTTACATTTGCTCCGCATAACAAAACATGCTTTTCATTGTTACAACCGGTAAGCAGCATTCCAGTTCGCAGAAGAAAACAAAAAAGAAACGTAACTCTTATCGTGGAACAATTTGAAAGTAATTTTCCTGAATAAAAACACCACTCCATCCCTTCCCCAGCACCGCAATGTGTACTCCATCCTCCTCGCTTCCCCCTACCAAACCAAACGCCTTGTTTCGTAGCTGTTTTCCATTCAAATGACTAGATTACGGTCTCATTATTCCCATCGTCACCGGTCGTCGCCGGCAAAGGTCTGCTTCACATGCAAATTTGTACCCACACGCAAACCAGTTGCCGCGCGAGGCCATTTATTCGATGTGTAAATTCCAACACTGTGCTATCTTAATGCTTCGACAATGTAAACCCGTACGTTCCCGTCTTCCCCACCATGGGTGTAAGTCATTTCCCTCAGTTCCTCACCCAGTAGTAGTTGGTGGAGAGTCGAACCTGTGAGGCCTGTCAGAAAATAATTACCCATTTCTCATTTTCTTCCCCGATGAGCGTCAGCCAGATCCCGGGTAAACAGTGTGCCCACACACATCCATACACAATCACAGCTGCAAACCTATTTGTGTGGCGTTTTGCTGCTACAGCGATGGGAAATTAAACATACAGCGTGTGTCCCTTCTTTCCTTCGGGATTCCCAAGGCCCTGTGGCTAGGTTGATTTATCCGCCTCCCAGGGTAAGCTTCATTCTGCGTACGTATTAAGTGCCAACTAGAAGGGCCACCACTGTTGTCGAGACAATGGCACCCATCAACGGAACCGGTAACAAGGGGAATTGGTACGAAAGTATGAGCAAACTATTGAACCACCAGGCGCCTCCATTGCATGGGGAAAACAAATTGTCAGTGGGTAATGTCCACGCATGAGTGTGGGTGCGTGCGAGAAAATGTTATTTCAGGATCTGTTTGGAAAACGATTACGGTTCGGCTAGTTTGCTGACATAAGCTCATTTGGTACGACCTTGGCCCAGTGGTGTGACCGGAATTTAAGGGCAAACAATCGTTTGACGCCCAACAAAGGTTTGTTGGGTGGTGGGCGACCAGATCGGCCGATTAACAGGGCCCTGCCATGGAAGTTATTTCTAGCGCCGTTCGGAATGCGGGAAGATGTACCGCTGATGACTTACGGACAAACGCACCTTGGCCGGTGCGCGGCGGAGTGTAAAATAAACGGACAACAACTGGCAAAGGTCCTCAGCAACACACAGGCACCTTTTGACCCTTTTTGTGTGACAAATTAACTTGCCAGGCATTACAAAAAGCTGAGCCCTATCGTGATGGAAGTTTTGGGTGGTGGTGTCAAGTATGTAAATTGTATCCCCGGGTTCGCTCAGTTGTTCCTTCATCATCTGTTCCATCGGTTTCGGCGAACTGCCAAGGCTTAACTGTCTTAGCTGTTGGGTGTTGGAAGCTTTTTTCCCCCTCATTGTACGGAAGAAATGATGCACACTCACACAAAGAATAATAAACATGAGAATGAAAAGAAGACTGTCATCCGTCCTGTTCACCGTGTTGTTGCTGTCTGTCTGTTTTCTGTTCCGAACACACTCAAAAAAATGAAGCAACGCCCGTTACTATCCCGCTTTTCTTTGACCGCAACATAATTGACATAGACATAATGGTCATAAGCGACGGTACGAAGGTTTCGGCCCCGACGGAACGATACAATCGCGCAAAACGATCTTAATGATGGTCGCTTCCCGCAACAATGGGACTTGGTTTTTGTGAGTGTGTTTTTTCTTTCCTGCTCGGGAATTGGCGCGTGTGCATGAATTCTTGGAAAGTGCTGTACAATAGCAATACAATAAAATAATATTTTTTCTTATAAAACACCTTCCATTCGGGTGAGGTAATTTGATACTGATAGCTTCCCGAAAACGTATCATAAACTCTGTTCCATATTTCATTATTCAACCGGTAGCAAACCGTGATGATAAATATTTCTATTTTTCCCCCTCAAAATAAGCGATGAAAAATGACAGTAATTTTTCTTATTTGATTATCAAACAATTCATATGATTAACGCGTGGAGTCCACTCTTGAACCTTCGCCATTGCGTCTGCTACGTGTTGAGCCAGCCTCTTCACAGCAAACTACCACGCTCGGGTAATATCTCAATCAAAAGCGGACGAAGACACAGCCAGGATCAAACAAAAACACACACCACCACCACCACCGAGCACTTGGCTAATGGCATCATGAATTATTGCCTCCAGGAAGTACGATTCTTCCCGCAATGCGACGCCAAATTGCCGCGTACCTCTCCGCCACCCGCATGCAACCGTACGATGCTACTGTGCCTTCCTTTTCGGTTCGGGACTTTCGACTTTCAGCCGGCACACTCACAAAACGACCGGCACTACGATGAAGTGCGGTCGTCGTCGCACTAATGAACCTCCATCCTTGATCCGTAATTATGTGCACACAGGGTGTATGTGTGTGTGTGTGTGCAGAGACAGGAAGGACATCTTGGTACGGAAGCCGGGGTGCCGTGGCCAGGACACAGAGCATGGCCACCGGTCGCCGCATATCAGTTTATGAAATAGCACGTTTGCGGGATATAACACCGTAAATCGCGTATCGCCAATCTGCACCGTTACCGGCACACTAATCACACTACCCGACAACGGTCAATTGACTCAACTAGGGGAGAAGGATGTTGAAAGGAGGTTAAGAGAAAGGGAGGATAGTTTGAAGAGAGAGAGAGAGAGAGCGAGAGCAAAAAGAAATGAAAGGAGAATAAAAAAAAAAACAGTATCACGAGTGTAGGAAGGCCACATTTGTTTCCTACCGGTCAAGCGGGGGGGGTGTCGTATGACGGGAAGGGAAAATCATGTTGCCGGCTCGCCAGCTGGGAGGGAAAAACCGTTGAAAGGACCGGAAAAGCGCGTTAATTAAAAACAACATCAAAGCGTGCCATGGTTTCAATGAGTGGGTCACCCCATAGTCACCGCGTGTTTTGTTTTTCCTTTTCCGAACTTTCCGTTTTTCCTCCTCTGGGTTTCCTTCCCATTTGCGCTGCGTTTCGTTCATTTCAATTTCTGTCAGCGTGGAGCCCATTTTGTACCATGCTGTGAACAGTTTTACTCCTGGCCAGGTTTCTTTCCATTGCGAACCGAGGCCAGGCGATTTTGGGTGCACGCTTCCGAACCCCGGGAGTGACTCGGTGACGGACAGGAAAACCCAGAAACCGCTTTTCACCGCTCACTGCGTTCATGTTTTTGTATCTTGATTTCGAAGCATTATAACCACACACACACACACACGCTCTCTCTCTCTTTTTTATCGTTTATTTTACGCTTTCATTCGCACTGTACCCGGCTTTCCGTGCGAAAATTGATTTTTCCCGAAACAAGAAAAACCGAAACAGCAACGAACAAAAAAAAAATTCCCACGTCAGGCAAACACATTCACACAGAGCAACAAAAGACAAAAAAAGGTTGCTTCTTACCCGGTGCGTACTCGGGTCGCACAGTATATTAGGCATTTTATGTGCGTTTGCGAAGGTTCGCGGTAGTCCCAGGTATTGGTGTTGGCCCGCGTGAACAAGCGGATAATTTAGCCTCAC
>LULA01017505.1:0-13779 GCA_002091835.1 Anopheles maculatus | reverse complement strand
CTGGGACGGAGGAGAGGCCGACGTTTGATGGCCGGCAGAGGGAGGGACCTGCGTGTGGTTCGCCCCATGGTGACCGTGCGCCGGATGGGGATGATGCTGATGGTGCTGGTAATTGGTGATGGTGGAGGAGGAGGATGAGGTAGTAGTCTTGGGTGTCACGGTGACAATCGTCGGATGATGATGCGGATTGTAGTGGTGATGGTGGAATGGAGATTGCTGCTGGGCTTGCAGCGGAGGAAGGAAGGGATTGACGGGCGAGTACAAGTGGACGGGATTCGGGATGGGTTGCATGATACGCACCGGGATGGCTTGGACACCATCCTGCTGATGCGGATGAAGCGGTTGCGGTTGCTGTTGGGACTGCGGAGGACCGTACAGGTGGCCTTGGGGCGCCACGGGAGGGATCAACTGTACGTGCACCGGTATGGCGATCGGTTGCGGCGGGGACATCTGGAACATGTGGTGATTGGACATGACCGGAATGTGGTTAACCACCATCTGGCCTTGAGGATTGTAGAAGGGGATCGATTGAATGAGATGTGATGGGGGGAAGAATCCCGGGGGCCCTCCGGCGGCCACTTGCGGGTGAGCATGAGGATGAATCAGAATGGGTGGCTGTTGTTGCTGCTGCAGCTGTTGCGGTGGTACCTGTTGCCGATAGACGACATGCTGTTGCTGCTGCTGCTGTTGCAGCGGCTGCGACTGCTGCTGTAGTTGTTGTGGGGAGAACTGTTGAGGGAACGAGTTTTGGGCTGGAGAACTTGGTTGCTGCTGTCCTCCAACTGCGGTCGAAATCGTTGCTACCTGCTGGTGGAACTGTTGCTGCTGCTGCTGAGTAGGGAATTGTTGGGGTTTGGGTGAAGTCTTCTGGGCTAACAGGGATTGTTGGTGGATCTGATTTTGGGCCGACGGTTGCGGTTTCTGCGAAACTCCATTAGCTTTGGTTGGTTTGGCATCCGTCGAATCGTGTGCCGTGGGAGTTGTGGCACCACGAAGATCGACCAGTTTGGTGAAGTCCTGATGGATGTTGCTGGGTGCGGGAGCATGCGAGTCCTTCGTATGGTGGAACAGATAGGATCCAGGGAGAGCAGTTGGAGCTAGTGGAGCGATCGAGGGACGCTGGAAGTGAATGTGCTGGTAGAACTTTGGAACCGAGTGGCTCGAACCAGTGAACGAATCGGGGAACTTGATGCGATTGCTAGTAGCTGCCGTTAGCCCTCCAAAGTACGCAGGACTAGCCATCTTGCCGGGAACATAATGATGATGGTGATGATGGTACTTGGGAGTATCGCCACCAGACAGCAACGATTGTACCAGATACTGACCGAGCGTTATCGTTTGCTGTGACTGAGGAACTACAGCAGGTCGGTAGAAGCGAGTGGCTGTGGCCGGCGCAAACGGAGCAAACTGGTGGGGCTGTGAGTGTTGCGATTGTACCAGATCGAAAAAGGTTCGATCAAACATTTGATCGTTTTTACGATGCATTGGGATGGCGTTCGGGGAGATGACCATTGGAGCAAAATATTTCGGATAATCCTCATCGCGAATGATGTACGTTCGATTGCTGGTTTGAGCCTCCCGTGCCTCCTGTTCACCTTCCAGTGCCGGTTTGCTCGCTTCTTCGCCGTTCGTTTGCTGCTTCGTAGGCGCGATCGTAAACTTCAGCTCGAACCGATGTCCACGCAGATCGTCCCGATGTCGAATACGTTCCACCTTCCACAGGGCAGTCACGTTGCGGTGCGATTCTTCCTGTCTGCCATCCTGCTGCTGGACGAAAAAGTATGAATCGTCTCCCTCCAGCTCGAGGCGACCGTGGGCCAACTCGACGATGTCTCCAAAACGAGGAACGCTCAGATCGATCACCCCAATGTACGGTGCGTTGTAGATCGCTTTTTGCAGTCGGTTCGCTAGGAGCGGTGCATTTTCAGTGCTTCCAGAAGATTGTTGCTGAAGGCTAACGGAGAAGCGTTTGGAAGACAGGAAGCAAAGATAAACAAATTAAAACACTGGTAGGAGAAGGAGAATGAGGTTTTTTTAACTTCCTAGTCGTTAGTGTGCCCACATTGTCATTTCCTACTGTCATTACATTCGATATAGGAACGATCTTTCTTTGTAAATGCGGAAAAGGAAAACGCCACAGAAACAACGATCGAGATTATCGTTCGTGTTTTTGTGGCTTGCCCGTTGAATCGGCAATTTCATGCTCGCTTGGACTATACTGCATGGCTTCTTGCACATGCCACTTCATTCAAAAGCAAACGCTCGGATCGCTACGAAAGAAGGCACTCACTACTACCGCCAGCGCAAGGAAAGCGGCTTGTGTTTTGCATAAACATACACCAATATCTCCCGTACACTAGCACGGCCTTGCGTTGGGCAGTCTCGTGGAACGACTACGCGCGGTACTAAATACTTCTCACTTCACTGGTTCGTGTCGCGCTAGACTTTTCTTTTCAGGCGCACTTTTCCTTTCAACCGGCAATTGAACACTCATTAGCCCCGGTGTTATTCTTTTCTCTTTAAGCATGTATTCGAAGTCTATTTATGGAATGGAATAATTACGGCGAAGAGAAACTACGTTCTTGAAGCGCTACTAAATTACTGGCTAAGCTGCCTCCGCCCACCGGCATTATTCTTTATGGTCCGAAAGCGTTTTCTCTTTTACTTACCTCGTCTTGTTATCATTCAGAGCTAGAAAAACGGTTTCTTTTAACACTTCCTCCCAGGGCACCAGCGCGCTACCGCTGTCTCCGGTAGTATTGGGCTTCTCGTCTGACGGAACCTGCTCGCGCGGTCGATAGTAGAGAACCTTGCCCGGGTACGTCTTCAGATGGTGGGGCGTTAGAATGATATCACGGTTGTTGAAGTACTGGCAATGGTTGCCGGTAATGAATATCTGAATGAATGAGGGGAAAACAGACATTAATTTGTGCTTGGTTAATTACTAAACGTGATGGTGCCATTCCTATTTTGTCAAGGGAAGAAAAATGTTAGAAACTGCTCTATACCAAGGTATGATTTATTGGGCGTTTATTGGCGGTCTTTAGGGATGCCCGATGCGATAGTTTTCAAGATCACAATCCTTCATTTCGAGGGCTTTATCGTGTCTGTATCTTCATCGCGATCGCCTTGAGAGCTTCCCGTTCTCGTGCCATCGGGCAAACGCACGCTATTGATGCGTTTACTTTTCTTGGACACAATAGGTATAAACTGCTGGCCGCTGCGACGTTCTTTGGGGCGCTCAAAAGTTCTCATGCAGCCGCTCAATGAGGCTACATTTGAGTTCGTAATTAAACGAACCACAAAACAAGCCACAGCGCTTGCCGTTTTGACCCAGCTTGCTCGGTACCGATGAAACGGTCGCCGGCAATCATCAACAGAGCATTAACGCTGATGAATAAATTACGATTGCAGCCGATGCAAGGTGCCGGGGCAGAGTATGCTTCTCTCTGTAGTGTCAAGGGCTCCGTGGACTCTCTGCTTCGCGCTGTGAAGCCAATTTGTGCCACCATCATTTGGGGTAGGGCATTGTTTGTGTGGCGTGGAAAATCGGTGACTTTAGAATCGTTTGATCGCTTTCCAAAACAGATTCTAATCGGCAACGTTCTTCAGTGGCACACTCCAACGCCTAGTGTCTTGTTATAGTTTATGGTACGGGGTTCATTCATACGGGGTCCTTCAATATCTTGCAGTTGAAGTTGAAAGTCTACCAGCGTTAGACAAATTTTCTTCACGACTAAATGCGACAATCTCAGGTTTGTCTTGTATGTCTCAAAGTAAAGATTTTTCCCACAGCAAGCAGTGCACTGCTATCATTTGTGCCCAACGATGTGATGTATGCAAAGTAAGACGCTGTCGTTAAATCTTTTCGCTTTTTCTGTAGTGTCGACACAAGAATGTTGCTGTTTTGCAACCCTTATTCGAAGGAATGTCTTAAGCGCCGTAAGTTTAGTTGTCTGCGATCGGAAGGGATATGTGCGGTTTCATAAGATCAGTTAACTCCCCAACGGCCCATAGTCTTACCATGAAAAGAATTAAACAAATGTTCATTGTACGTCCGATGTAATCCATGGCGGAACGTGATTGGCCGCTGACAGTGATGGATCGTTCGTTGAATTTTCGTCTTGTACAGCTGTAGAACCAGGGCCCTAAGGGTGCAGCAGAACATTTACACACTATCACAGGCACACACACACACACACACGCATACACTTTTCACGCAGCGCAACTGACGGTTTTGGCGATTTAAAACTGAAAACAAAAGCCAGCTAGTTCGGCTCTGTCTGTGTAGCCCGGCGTTGCTTTAATCACTTTGATGATTTGGAGATCCTCACGAATATCGAAACTCTTCTTCAAACGATTCTCACACACTGGAATCTTGCGCAAAATGGGTTTTGATAGTGTTCTTCACCAGAGGGAAACAAGTCCCCGCAGTTAGGGGATGAACTTGAGCACACTATTCACCGTACATTTTGGCCCTATCAGTATAGTACACTTCAATTACCATGAGAACTCTTCATGCACTAGCCACAATCGATCGATCGATCGGTTTGATATCGTATCGTAAGTTCAACTCTACAGCTTAAGCTGCACCCGCTAATGTGGACCGTTTCGAACGAGCGTTTTTCACCAACTGAAAAGGGTAATATTTTCAAAATCATATTAAAACTGGCCATCCACTGGCGCCTACCACTGCCAATGCAGATCGGGTGGATCTCCCTCCCTTTTCAAAATGGACGCGCGGCGCCTTCATCGGATCATCGTGCAGCAGCGTGTTTGCATTTTCCAGCCCCTCCCTAGCGCGAAAACTCAACACCGCACCGCCGGACCACGATCGTTCGCTCGGTATGCTGAGTTTCGTTCGGTTAATTTCCATTTTCTATCGTCTTTTCGCTTGGGCTGTCGGTATGTGTTTGTGTTTTCTCACCACCTGTAAGGGCCAGCTTTTTTTTTTTTGTTATTTCGCCGACACCTTCTAAACAACAAAATCTTCTTTCGTCGATAAAACGTCAACTCTTCGCTTGCCTTTTTTTGTATATGCAGCATTTAATGCTGCTACAGGTTGAGTAAGTGTGTCTCTTTAAAAGCCCGTTGAGTCGTATTTGCATCCAAAGACACAGGCGCGCAGATGATCCGATCGTCGTCGGAGTAGCAATTAATGTTGCACGAGAATGTGTGCGCGATCTTTCAGCGGGCTTTAATGGGTTGGAAATGTGTCGCAAGTGTTTTCCCCCTGGACTTCCGTCGTCTTTACTACGGTGGCCAAAATGTGTGCCACTCTAATTACGTCTTGAGGCGCCACATTGGGATTAGTTTCGTTTGACAAACTTTGATGTACGAGCGCGTACCACAGAGGATGAATGTATGGGATTGCAAACCATTATTTTTTTGCATAAATTCCAGTCTTTTTATAACGGTTGGCGTGTGAGTCTGTCGTCTGGATTGCAGTATGTTGAAAATGGAAATTTTAAGCACATAGAGTGGATTGCAAAAAAAGCTCTCTTCTCGTATTCAAATAGTGTGCCAGGAACGTTCGGAACGTCTTCTTTTGCTGCTTGGCCGTTGTTGCATAAGGTGCGGTTGGCGGTGAACCTAAAAACGACAATTTAATTATGTTTGGAATAGATTGCTTTTTCGGACGAATGCATTTGATTACGTATGGTTTTTGTCGGGAATAGAAATAGCTAGCCAGTGCTTCAGTTAGTCATAATTGAAGCGGTAACAGGTTTCCACCAAAAGCTGAGAAAAAAAACTGTTGCAATCAGTTCAGTATTGAAAAGGAAATCGGTGAGTGAGTGAAAGTTTATCCTGATAGTGCTGTATCGATAGTTGGAAGTGTGCATTTCGAACGGATAGGAGAGAATTCTACACCTCAATGCACTTCACGAAGTGAACGTCACGGTGGCGTCAGGGCTGCGATGGAAACTTCGAATGTAAACGCAGCGACCATTTCTATGGATTTGATTGCGCTTTCCGATTATAGATTGGTAACAAAAAAGCGCAACAATTTCGGGGGCGAATCCTACTTCCCGGAAACGTCTATCTCACGGAAAAGCTCAATTGTTTCTCCGTTCGTTGAAGTAACCCTCGCGGGTGCGGTAATTCTAGTGACAGATCAAGGTAAACAATGTCGGCAGCAGCAGCAGCAGTGGCTGATGGTAGTAGATTCAAATGGATTAAGAAAAGGAAACATTTGAATACAAATTTGCCACTTAAAAAGTAACACAATGGGTTTCTGGGTCGGTCGGGCGGTTTTTCGGACGGGGTGATGCAGAGATCAACGGATCGGTAGGCAAAGATTGCGCCAAAACAATGCACGCGAAGGTGATGTGCATGACGCTCATAAAACCTTTAAAATATGATTTAGCTCGACATTGGCGACATGTTACCCTCTGTTTAGGCTACCGTTTTTACCGCTTTATGCTGTAGTGTGCATATGTGGATCGAAATTCATGCTCGACATGGAACGATTGATGGAAAGATGATAAGTAGCATGAACTGTTAACTAAATGGAAGTTAATTTGTTCACAAGCAAATACAACACAGAACATTGCGTATTACAACACTTGGTTTTAGTAACATGCACTTTTGCAACTTGGATCGAGATATACTTTCATTGCGGAAACCCGGTTATTTCTTGCTTGCCATAAGCGTTCAATTATGGTTGCGGTTTGGAAGACTGGTAAGAAGGAAGTTTCGGAATAATTACTGGATATTTCAGGAACTATCGCAACGATGCATAAAACATTGCGTAACAAGAAAGGAAGAGAAGGTTCTACTGTTGCGCCATTCCAATTCCCAACCTCGAGCCTGTTATATCAATATCAAATATACTTTCTATTTGTGGTACGAAAGTAGTTCCCGGTCGGTGTGGTTAAAACGAACGTTCCATTAGGAAAAAAGACATACAATTAAATGGGGTTTTCACACTCTTTTCTGTGTCGTTAAATGGTCAACCATTAATGCTGTAGCGTTACCTGGCCATTAGTGTGAAATAGTTTAATAAAAATAAATTCGACGTGTGCATCGATGTACATACTATGTGCAGCCAACAACCTCTCCCATCGATCGTTCGAGAGGTGGCATTTCGCATTCTTCCAATTCACAAACTTACCGCCAATCTGCCATGATACCATTAATTGCATTAATTTCGCAAAAACAATTTTTCGTGTATGCGAGCGAGAGAAAAAACACATCCCATCCTCTCGACAGCTTGTGCACGCCACGAACAGGCGATTTCAACACAACAGCGATCTTTGGCAGTCGCCCTCGAACCGGATCCATCCCTCTCTGGCTAGCTGGATATGTGTATGTACACTTGCACGCCGGTACACGCGGCGACTTGGCGTCGTCGATAATTTTCACTGCCACTGGCAGGCGTGATGCACTTTTCTCAAAACTGACGTTTTTGAAAGAAAGTGGCGAAACTCCTTAATCGAGAGTTTTTGTCGGCATCTCGGGCAATGCGATGCACCTGTTGTGTGCAGTTCCACCTCAGTTGGTCGGAGGCAGACGTGAGCAGTTAGACATATGGACAGATCAACAGACCCACTGCGGCGGGCAGGCGCGATCCTGGTGCGAAGCAGATGCAACGAATAGAAAAGCATTGCTAGCGTGCATCGGCGGATCGTCCCCACTTGGCGGTCGAGAAAAAGTGCACGGGGGTGGACCCCTAGCAGGTGGAAAAGCCGCGAGAGCGAGCGATTATGTTGCTGACTTTGGCACTAGCGTTTTACGCATCGTGCTGGAATTTTGGATCGAATTGTGTAGTAAAAGTGATGTTTAACCATCGGTCGGAATGTGGTGCAGAGGCCGTTGTTTCTCTCTCGTACGCTGGGAGGAGCTTTCAAATGTTGTTGCATTCATTTTTTTTTTGCAAACGTCGATCGATTATTAGCAGGTGTTGATGTTTCTTGCGTGCCGATACTAATAGAATTGTAAATTGTCATACATGGTGCTTGTGTTCAAAATTGTTTGTATTAACATAATTTATAAATATTGCTTCTGTTTGCCTTTTCTTTTACAGCATCCTTACCGGGAACTGCAACCGCTCACAAGCTTGTGGTAGCTATTCGTCAAAAATGTAATGCTGAGGACGTGCTGAACGAGCTGAACGATTTGCCGAACTCTAGGGATGCGTCAGACATGGACATGGCTGAGGCACCCTTCAATCCACTGAAAATCGACGTTTTCGTGCAAACATTGTTGAATCTGGGTTCTAAGAGTTTCTCCCACAGCTTTGCAGCCATTTCTAAGTTTCATGCCGTCTTTAAGGTAAGTTTGTTTATGTCCCTCATGGTGTTGAAAGCTGAAATGATTTTCACACTGTTGTACGCTACATACAGGCCCTGGCAGAAACGGAAGAAGCTCAGATTTGCATTCTACACAACATGTTCGAACTGTGGGTAGATCATCAGCAGATGATGGTCGTCATTGTAGATAAGCTTCTCAAGGTGCAGATTGTTGAATGTTCCGCTGTAGCGACGTGGGTCTTTTCGAAGGAAATGGTGGGTGAATTCACGAAAATGTATTTGTGGGAAATTTTGCATCTAACGATTAAGAAGATGAACCAGCACGTCACTAAGCTGAGTGAGTATTTAAAACATCCGTGACAAAGCATGAAGAGGTAGCCAGTAAATGTTGTGTCTGTTTTAATTTTCTTCTCTAGGTCGCGAGATGAATGAAGCGAAAGAAAAGTTAGCCCGCACAGTAGAATCTTCAAGCAGCGAATCGGAAGACGAAGCTTCGCCCAATCCTCAGAAACAGCGCAAAAACGCAGAAGGTTCAGGTCAGGAAAAGCCCACGGAAGAACAGGTGGAACGAATGGAAGAGAAGCTGGAAGCGGCTTACGTGGATCAGAAGCGTCTGTTTTTGATCATATTCCAACGGTTCATCATGATTCTGTCTGAACATCTGGTCAAGTGTGACACAGACGGACGGGACTATGACACCGATTGGTATCGCTGGACTATCGGTCGGTTACAGCAAGTGTTTATGATGGTAAGTAGTCGAGTAGTTTCGCTAACCATCCAAAACTCAGCATAATGCGATGTTAACTGGTGTTTACTTTGTACTAACGATTTTTTTTCATCTCCCACTGATTCGCTGCGTACTCATGTTGTTTTTTTTTTGTTACTCACGTTTAGCACCACGAGCAAGTGCAAAAATACAGCAGTACATTGGAAAGTTTGCTGTTTACGTCCGATCTCGACCCGCACATACTGGATGTGTTTCACCAGTTCACCGCGCTGAGAGCATAAGAGCCAGCGCACCATTGCCTCGATTATCGTGCGCGTTACTTCTTTCAGCTCAGATATGGGAACTCATTCACGGACCAGTGGCGCCGATCGCTCGGTAGTGAAAGAAAGACATAATCAATGTTTGCAAATGTGCATGCATCGGACTGTTGACTTATAGCTGATGCCAATGGGGTGGGCGCGGTATGCACCGGCTCATCAACGAGAGATGCAAACATGACCGCGTGTATAGGGTAGCAATAATCATTTGATTTATTAAACTCGTACGTAATCCTCTGTACGGTCAGCGGATGGACATTGACTTCTAACGAAAACTGCATGAAACATAACATAAGTAAAAGAATATTGGAAATAGGTAAATTTCAATACCAAAACGTTTTCGGAGGTGCGCATTTCTTGGCAGAAAAGATAATATCACAGGGCGATCGTAGGTTTTTGTAATTTTTATTGAATTTTATTCATTTTTATTGATTTCACCATACATCATAATAATAGGTTAATAGTTTTGTTTTGTCTCTTTGTTTTGTTTTCCTTTGTATCGTTTAAATTGGTTTAATAGTGTGGTAATTCATCAGCTGATCGTTCGTTCCTATGCTTATGCTCGTTCATGTCACAACGACTGTGTTTCGGTTCGTTTTTCTGCTCAATGCTACGCGTGGTTTGTTGTTGTTGTTGTCTTGCAGTGGTTTTAAAGAAGTGCCATGTTTGCACTTTGCGTACAATATGAAGAAGGTTTGCATAGTAGATCGCGAACGTCTTTTTGACAAATGGATTCCGTAAATTGTTAGATGATTTGTTGCACATTTCGGGCAATTGCGTTATTCGTAAATTAGAAGGTTTTTGTTTCTGCATGTGGCAAAGATGCATTCAAAGGAGTTTTGAGCTGATCCGTTGGAAAAATACAAAATTGGGACATTGGATCTAGGCAATAAAGGAATATCGCAAGCAAATGGGTAAACAGGTGATATCGAACACACATGGTAAACTATATTGCCTGTTTCGAGACACACGACGGACGAGAATGCTCAATTCCTTATTGCCTTGCACAAGATCCTTAGCGAATTGGTGGCAGCTGGATGAAATGGCAAAGGAAGCGACTTATTAGATTTTTCTTAAACGTAATATACAGTAGACATATCTGACTCGAATTCTTCCGAGCACGGCTTGGAGGACTTCTGCAGCTTTAGACCTTTAATATACTATATAGTTCCTGCTTAGTCCGTCGCGATCGACTGTTTGGCGACCAGCATCCTAGACCCTATGTTGTTGTTGATGCTGACTTAAGACCCGAGATAGGTGAAGTTTTGAACGACGGTGAACTTCGCAAGACATCTGGAGGTGCCACCATCGATTTTCTAAGGATTCAGTTTTGTTCCTTTCTTTCTGCTACATGGGAGAACCTCAAACCAATGATGTCTGTACTATCTGCTGGCTTCAAAGAAGATAGGCAAGCCCCCCCTTCCCTGTGGCACTGACCCTTGGTGGTGGTAATCTTGGCCGGGATAAAACCCCTCCGTACGGGTTTGAAGCCAACAAAGAAACACCTGCTCCAACATTTAAATTCTGGCTGGTAATTGACCACATTCTCAACCTTATTGCGCCATTTTAACAATGTATTTAAATTAAGGAATGCTGTCTATTATTTATTACAACTAAATTAAATTCAGTCCTTGTTGCTTCTACAGACATAATGCATAATTGGAGATCTTCATGGAAATGCAATGGGCAATACTGGCTTAAATCGAGAAACCTCGCGTTTCTTTTTAATCATATAGATAATTGTTCTAGAGCTGTTGATGACGTTCAACGATTGGTTGGTTTTTCCTTTCCCTTGGACTCTTGGTTCGTACGCGACTTGGCTTGCTCCAACTGCCCATACAGCGTGGTCATTTCCGTCGTCATGTCTTCCTGCACCTTTCGTAGCTTTTCGATTTCAATCATCAACTCTGTTTTCTCTTTCATTTCTCCATTCTTGAGCATTGTGACCACCTTTCTGTATCGATCCCGGAGTACCGCAATTTCTTCCTTTAAGTTCACATTTTCCACCTTAAGCAGATCGATCTCGCTGAGGCATGGTTCCGCCTCCGGGGAGCTATCTTTCATTGGAGATTCTTTACTGTTTGCAGATTTGGAATTGTTTTGCTGTAAGAGCGTTTTCATCTGCTCTTTGTTGAGTATTTGTTTGGTTTCGAGATCGATTTGCTCGAAGAACGTGTAGTTTCTATTGTATTCGGCTTCCTGTTGCTCGCGCTTTTTCTGTAGCTGCTTCTCATTCAACTCCTTGCTGACTTTCTCTTGGAATTCTTGTAAGGATAGCGTTTTTGGTTTTCTATCTTTGGCTCCCGACTGTCTCGATTCCCTTTCCAGCTGATTGTATTTGGTTTTGTTCGCCTCGAAATCTAGCATGGATAGAAGCAGCGCTGGTTTTCTATCTTTGGCTCCCGACTGTCTCGATTCCCTTTCCAGCTGATTGTATTTGGTTTTGTTCGCCTCGAAATCTAGCATGGATAGAAGCAGCGCTTGCTCGAGATCGTTCATGTATGATTTCTCCACCAGTTCCGTATCCTTCTGTTGCCATTTGGACCACTGCTCCTCTTGTACAGTATCATTCGCAGCCTTGGTCTTTGGGGGTTTCTAAAAATGAAACAAACTTAGAATACGTCCATGCCCGTACCAAGTAAAAGAGTACCTGACGAGCCTTTTGACCGTTTAAAGCATTATTATTACTGTTAGTGTTAGGGGCTATTAGTCTGTTAGGTTTTGTGTTTCGCTTACGATGGTGTAAGTTTGGGATATATGCTTGTATGTTTTGGGTGCTATGTACCGGAAATGCCTTCTAGGAAGAATAGAGCGTGAAGATGCTAAAGGGAGACACGTCAAGTTTACCCCGGATTACGAACAAAGAAGGGCTGTGCGACTGTGCTGAGACGCGTTTAACCAGGTTAGAGGCAAGGCAAACATAATAAGACGTTTGAGGAATATGACGACGAACTTCTGAAACGAACAGGGTGTGATACTGTCATGAACTAAACATACATTGAGGAGTGAGGGCCTAGGACTACAATTTACTTATTATTTAAGCGTACCGTGTTTATGTTTCGCTATTCTAGATTCAACGCAATAATATTAAATGTCTGAGTTTGCTTTCCATATTGGTTCGTGATAAATATATACATATTCCATGTGCAAGCATTGCAGTCGGTGGATGTTGGTGGAGTGGCTTTTGTTTGCTTGATGAGTTCATCGTACACATCATGCACTTTCATTCCTAAACGCTAAAATGCATGAATGCCGTTCATAGACACACTTAAAGGGAGAAGCTTTTGATCTTTAAAATTAAAAACAAGTCAAGCGGATGGTACTGCAGGCATTCATGGAACGTTTGAAGAAATGTTGGGAAAGAAAAAGCGACAGGAATTCGGAATTGAATCACGTTGAAAACGATAAGGAAAATTAAATGAATCTACAATCTACACAATAAACAAACACATGCACACATTCTGATACTATAATAAACGATTATCATTAAACACTGAGGTCACACATTTGTTGAGATCTCTCGTAGCAAAGCAAACAAACAAACTATACTTTTAGCTTCATCTAGTCAGTTAATTGAATGTTTCATCTGTTTTGAAAAGAAAACCAAACGAACTAACACAAGGACAAGAGGCAAACCAATACTATGTACTTATATACACAAATATAATACGGTCGTTGATGTGAGGCAAACAACCAATTCGCTGCTGCAGTGTGAAAAGAGTTTTGGTGGACAATTCTAATTTGGACAGCAATGTACGCACTGTTTTGGGCCAATATTTTAAAACATAAAAATTCATTTGTAAGGACAGAGACATCGTTGACAAAAGCTTTTAAATGATAATCCATTACAAAGAGCCGGAATACATTATTGAACAGGAAAGCGAACGTACGACGTTTGAATGCATCTTTGCCACATACAGAAACAATATTTATAAATTATGTTAACACAAACAATTTTGAACACAAGCACCATGTATGACAATTTACAATTCTATTAGTATCGGCACGCAAGAAACATCAACACCTGCTAATAATCGATCGACGATTCACAACAACAACAACAAACCACGCGTAGCATTGAGCAGAAAAACGAACCGAAACACAGTCGTTGTGACATGAACGAGCATAAGCATAGGAACGAACGATCAGCTGATGAATTACCACACTATTAAACCAATTTAAACGATACAAAGGAAAACAAAACAAAGAGACAAAACAAAACTATTAACCTATTATTATGATGTATGGTGAAATCAATAAAAATGAATAAAATTCAATAAAAATTACAAAAACCTACGATCGCCCTGTGATATTATCTTTTCTGCCAAGAAATGCGCACCTCCGAAAACGTTTTGGTATTGAAATTTACCTATTTCCAATATTCTTTTACTTATGTTATGTTTCATGCAGTTTTCGTTAGAAGTCAATGTCCATCCGCTGACCGTACAGAGGATTACGTACGAGTTTAATAAATCAAATGATT
>KZ064591.1:0-10936 GCA_002091835.1 Anopheles maculatus | reverse complement strand
TCAATCTATACTTTATATCTTATTTACACTCGGAAGACCATTTTGTTGTTGTTGATACGCGTCGTAAGGGTCTTAAGACTGTCGAGTCAAATGTGAATTTCAATATTAATGATAAATACAATCACTAGAGTTTCTGATAATGACTAAAATGCTTCTGGTGAAGATATAGCTGCTGCTGCTGCTGCTGTTGTTGCTGTAACAAATTATCTACATGTGACATTTTGATGCTACTGCTGATGATTCTGTTAAGGCTTGTGATGTACTCTTCTTCTTCTTCATTGGCACTACAACCTCGTGAGGTCTTGTCCTGCTATTGTGGTAGCTTTCTATGACTTAGTTTTACCCGTAGCTGGATAGTCAGTCCTGCGTACGGGGAGGCGGTCCGCCGGGATTCGAACCCTGGTCCTGCCGTGTGAAGACCGGCGCCGTTATCGTATACACCAGATGCTTAATTTAACGTTGTTCAATTTGTGGAGCAGATTAAAAATTCGGAAAAAGTAGTTGTAGCTGCCGATCCATCTGGTGTGAGGATTATTCTACCGATACTACTGTTGTTGCCTTGGTTGATGGTGAGGATTATGATGGTTCTGCTGTTGTTGGTGAAGTTGATGGTATTCTCAATTCACTCCAGAAAAGACGAATAACCTTCGTCTTAACTTAACATGTTACGCTGGTCTTTGGTTGGAGTTAGAGTTGCCATTGAAGCATGCAGGAGATTCAAGGACATGTCAATAGGTCCAGATTCATCATCAGCGCTGATATAGCTATTTCTAAGCTCCTGCAAACGGGCTCTTGCTCGGTACTTCCCTTGATTGTTTAAAGCATCATTTCATCGCAATGGCCTCCAACTTCATATCATTCTCCTTTACCTTTTCCTTTACTCGAGGGCGTCCTTTGATGGCACCTCCTCAAATATTTGAGCATAGCTCATCTCGTTAATCAGTCCTCCTACCTTCTAGTTGAGGGTCAACTGGAGGCTGAATCGCCTGCTTGGGCTCTTTAAGCCCATCCTTCATAATTGAGCTTATGCTCCTTACAAACCTTTACCTTGAGCTCTTCTGGGTCGATGGTCTGCGTGGCTATGCTTGCTGACTCTTCCTGGTCCCAACCGGTTTGGGTAGATTACCCAGATAGCCAAAAACTGAAATACGACCCTTCAACGACCCTTATAAGGAGTCGTAATTCATTACGTATATGTGGACAAGCAGCAGAAATTATAGGACCCGTTACGAAAATTGTGAGTAGCGTTATGTTTCAGAAACATTTCAGTAACGGTTCGGTAACGGCTGAAATATTTCGGTAACGGTGAATTCTTTCTCATGCAGGAATGAAACATTTAAAATTTCGTTAAATATTGTTCGTTCAATTTTTATTCTTCGTTATGTTATAATGAAAGGACGCAAAACTTAACGAATTTACCTTTTGTTCTGTGAAACGGACTTGGTCCAACACACCAGTGCACAATTTCTAAGAACTTGTTGCTCTATTCTTCATTGGTTTTGGCCTTATGTTGACACAGCGAAGTTGAATATAGAACTTGTACATGAATTGTTTGATCTAAAAAGAGAGAAAGCGATAATATTCGCAACAAATTGTATTATTGTGTACCAAAGATGTGGAGTATATTCCTAACACGCTATCCAATGGTTTGTTTATGTAGAAACATGCCCTTTTCGGTGGTACAAACTCGTGGAGCTAAGGGACATGGAGAACTTTCTGTTGTTCCAGATTCCTGGATTCAAGGAACAAGCAGTGGCAAAATGTTCCTGTTTTGGCCCAACTGCAAAGGAAACATAAATCATTTGTTATTCGACGAAACCTCCGTTCCCCAAGCTAGTTGGTCCAAGCAGCAGTGTATTGTTAAATATGAGGGCCTCTTGCATAATGATGCAAACATTCTCGTCTCGGAAATGTCTGAGAGTCAAAAAAATCAGTTTGGTTACTAATAGTATTTCCAAATACATGTATGTTCGAGCTTTTACCGGAAGATTTGATGTACTTGACTATTTTGTTATCTTTGGTTAAAAACCAATTATCTCCAACCTCTTTGCTCAGAATAAAGTTTTTCATTTGTAAAATAGAGTCCCCGTTTACCTTCAATATAACAGATATGTGTTTATCAATTTGATGTCTACTGCGAATTTTTATATGGCAAGCGTCCAACTCAGAGAATCTGTTTTTTATCTGTTGAATGTGTTTATCTCCTTTTCGAATACGTGTTTTTAAATCGCCTAATGCATTCTCAAAAGGATATGTAGAAAAGGAACGCAATGGTCCAAGTTGTTTCACTTCAGATGAAATATGTATAAGATTATGTACGTTACTTGTTACATATCTTTCACCGTATATAATCGGAAAATCTTTAACATATTGATGAAGCATCTCTCCAGCTACATTCCAATAAGCTTCGTAAACGTTTGAAGATAACAACACAATGGCACAAAACAGAAGTTTAAAGTGTTCATATTCTTCATGGGGCAAATTATGTTTGAATATTAAAATGCTTACATATTTGAAAAATGTATCGAATTGTGTGCCTTTCCAATCATTCAAATATTTCAAAGATGGCAATTTTCTATGAATTTCTTTGGGAAACTTTATGTTTGAAATGTAGCTTGATATGTTTTCTATTTGATTTAACGACCATTTTGTTCTCTTTCCTAACGTTCCGTCTCGATAACCCACAGTTAATCTTTTCTCTACTCCTAGGTTAAGCAAATGCAATTCATCACCTACTATACATCCATCAATGATGTTGAAATTTTTTAAATTAATTATAGGAGATACTTCTCTATGGTGGGTTCCATAAACCAATCGTCGAAATTCTTCATCTGTTCGAAGTGGTGCGTTTGTGTCTAGATAAACAACACATCTTCCATCATAATTGTATTCCCCCTCACAGGTACATTTCAAACATCCATCTCTCGAGTTGAAATTTGCCACTCCTGCAAGTAAGAAAATCGATTATTATGTTTTATATTAAATCTCTTCAACACTCTGATTACCTTTGACAAATGCTCTAGCCGGCGAATCAGCAATTATAGCTCTTACTTTAATTTGTATTTTTTTGTCATTGATTATAAATCCATCGTCCATCAGCTTATTCAATTCATTCACACATTGTTGCATAAATTGTTGAACATTTTGAGGCTTTGAATTTCCACAAAACAAAGCTACAGTGACTGGTGCAATGTGGGGCATTTCATAAATGTTAATCATTATGGGCCAAAATTGCAGTCTGTTACCTTTATGTACTGGAAGCCCATCGATAAAAACATTAAGCGACCAGCTATCTACGGTCACCGGGACATATCTGAAAATAAATAAAAACAAAATTAACAAACAAAAGTATCATACTTATGAGTTAATAACATTTTTAATAGAAAACCAAACTTAAGTAAAATTGCTTAGTGAAGAGTTTATCTGAGTGAAGAGCGATCATTTTTTATAATTTTTATAATATTATTAACAAATTATAAAACGTATATTCAAGTCCAAACTTGTTTTTACCCTCGCATGACAATAATGTTAATCAAACGGTCAATGTTTGAACTATGTAAATGTGCTAGTAAAATGTATCAAAATTATCGTAACTTATTTCTTACATTTTAAATAAGTAATTTTCTTCCAAAACTTGATCACATTTTAAATTGAAAACAGATTGCATCGCGATTAATTTGAAAGTTTTAAAAATATGACAATAAAGGATTAATATAAGCTGATTACTGTTTTACCTCAAATGTTCTCTCAGGCTCGTTTCTATTCCACGGTACCAGAACGATCCACTTCCGATTTTTGTTATTTCCAGGACATCTCTGTTGGTGTTTAAAATAGTTCGGGCATCTTTAGGTAGATTGTAATTAGTTTTAATCCGTAAAATATTTAGCAATAAGGATAATGATGAGTGTGATTGTTTGGTCTTCTTTCTTGGCCTAACGACCCCTTAAGGTCATGCCTGCCATTTCTGGCTTACTAGACTAATTGATACCGCATAGTTGGTTAGTCAATCCTCACTATGGGGGAACGGCCCAGATGAGACTTGAACCCCGGTCCTGCCGTGTAAAGACTGGCGCCGCTGTCGCATCACCACCGGGCCGCCCCGGGCGACGAGGCAATAAAGGTGCCATACGCATACTGTTTGGGGAGCTGGAGCGGACGTTGTCGGCCACGGACTTTGGCGACATTAGCAACAGCGAAGAGCATGGTGGAGGCCCTGATGCAGCAGTAGTGTCTGCCGCAGCGACAGAGGCAGATGTTGCCTCTCGCTGATCACGGGTGGCGAACGCAGAAGGGCATTTTTGCCATCAATAGAAGGTCAATGTGAACCAAATAGATGGAGGTGCCGAAAGGAAAATGGGCGGAGAAGTTCAAATCCAACGTGGAACATGCTCCAGCACACGGTTGCGTTTGCCGTAACGCGGTCTAGCTCCCCGGTTCAACAAAGAACCCTCGCGGGTAATGGAACAAGGGGAGGGGAGAGGGACTTATTGTAAGACAAATAAAGACCCGCTTAGTAAAAAAAAAAAAACGAACCGAACACGATCGTTGATAACACTCCACAGATCTAACGCGAGAGGTCCGGATCGGCCAAACCTTCGCTTGGACGGTCTACCAACCGCGGATTAACAATCCGGTTTGTTCCCGCAGCAACATAGACTGATTTTAATCACCATTGCTGGTTAGTCACTACTCGCTAGGGGGAGACGGTCCAAATTTGATTGTGGTGTCGGATGTGTGAAGTTTGATGCCGCTACGTTACATTACCGGGCCGCCACCGGGATTTAAAAACATTTTGCTGAAGAAATGTACGAAATAATCTTACCTGTTGCCGGATCGATGCTCCCCAGCAAACAATCGAGTCGCGTTTTGGTCGAAATCGGGTCGGACGGACTGTCACCGTGTAGGAAACACTCGGTTTTTTCAATGTATGCGTGAGTCTTGTCAGTATTGGGTTTTTTGCTTAGGTCGATCCAAAATAAAAATAAGAAGAAGAAAAATAATCACTGCTAAATGTAAACAGTGAAAATTATCATCAAAAAAGATTGTGTTTTTGTAAATGCTCTATAGCATTGTATGCGGAGTTCATTCCGAATCTATTTAATCAGTGAGTTTTACGAGAATTATCAGATTTATGGAGCATTTGACTGAGGTTGCGACGCAGTTGAAATTGGTACAAAGAATGGTATCGTTGCATCAATGTGGAGACAAAGTTCCCCCCTTCGCAGTTGTGTACCGCTGCACAGAATCATTGTAGGGTAACAAGTATGCACAACATGCAGATACGTAAGTTGGTCGAAATCTGATTATGATTGCACCATCTCATTGCAGCGCCACGGAACCGCTTGTGCAACAGGCAGTGAAGGTGATTACAATGATCGAAAAACTGGATAAATATAGCCTGAGTTGAGAAGAAATACAATATGTAATATATTGCAATATGTTTGGCGATGATCATTGTAATCATCATTGTAGCTCTCACTAAATAATAAACATGAGGATATTATTTTCCACTTCGGGTACTGCGCTCCTTTATTTTTGATCGATTCCTCAACACCTAACTCACATAAATTTGTAACACACTTTGTTTTTGCACACATCATATGTTCTAGTATGTTCTGTAGATCAAATAATGAACACGAAGAATCCTGTGTTTACCGCTCGATGATTTTCCTAGCTTGTAAAAACTCAAACCTGTTTTCATTTCTATTGACTGTTATATTGCTAACATAAATACCCAATGTCTTCATAGATTAAATGGGTTAACAGTCAACTCATTGTCCTTTCACCAAAGCCAAATAATGATCGAAACCAACCTAAACCGTGTTAAAATTGTAACTCATAAAAAGATCAATCTCAAATATCAACAACAATGATGAGAAAAAAAAGTTGATGATGATGATGATGCCAAGAAGGAAAAGAAAGTCCAACGTGCGATTATTTTTTTCAAGCAATTTTTTGAATTGACGTAATTTTAGTAGGCAGCGCCATCTGGTGGGTCCGACCATTTCTGCATTACGACCATGGATGGCGGTCGGTTCGGCAGTCCGTTCAACCGCCGTCGGACCCAATCGCGACCAATTTTGCGCTCCGGGTCGCATAGGTTTGTTTGTCATTCCAATGTTGTGAGATTGTTTTTACTTTTGTACGACGCCTGTACAGCATCCCGGTTTCCCTCATATTTTTTGCGTAATCCATTACTAATAGTGAAAATAGAAGAAATAGTACTCTCAAAATCGTGTTAATAAGTCTACTTACGTTTGAAACAGCTTAAATATTGTTAATTTAATCCCAGCACTTTCGATTACGCACAAGTTAACTTTGGTTTGGTAAACACAACACAGCAACAACACGAATTGTGCCTGTCAAAATGACAAATATAAAATAACGAAACAGCAATTCCTTCGATAAGTTTTATGAAATATATCAAATCTGATTTTAAACTTCAACCGTTATCCATGCAATGTTTCGATCATTCGAAATGGTTACAATAATTCAGAAACATTTCAGCCACGTCTAAAACCTTTTTTTGAAAATCAGTTGTTGTCTACACTTTTGCTATGCTTTCACGGCGTTACATAGCATAGCCAAAAACCAGTCTTATATACAAAGACCACCTTCATACAAAATAAAAATTGTAAGACTCTACTAAGACCGACGGTCTTAATATGGTTATCTGGGTACTCTATCCAATCTGAACGCTTGCATTCTGCCCTCGTACTTTGGGAAGATATAACTGAGTCGGTTGATGATGGTGATGATTGTGCTCATGATGATGATATGATTGATGTGCATCATTTCATCGCAATGGTCTCCAACTTCATATCATTCTCCTTTACCTTTTCCTTTACTCGAGGGCGTCCTTTGATGGCACCTCCTTAAATATTTGAGCATAGCTCATCTCGTTAATCAGTCCTCCTACCTTCTAGTTGAGGGTCAACTGGAGGCTGAATCGTCTGCTTGGGCTCTTTAAGCCCATCCTTCATAATTGAGCTTATGCTCCTTACAAACCTTTACCTTGAGCTCTTCTGGGCTGATGGTCTGCGTGGCTATGCTTGCTGACTCTTCCTGGTCCCAACCGGTTTGGGTACATCGCAATGGTCTCCAACTTCATATCATTCTCCTTTACCTTTTCCTTTACTCGAGGGCGTCCTTTGATGGCACCTCCTTAAATATTTGAGCATAGCTCATCTCGTTAATCAGTCCTCCTACCTTCTAGTTGAGGGTCAACTGGAGGCTGAATCGTCTGCTTGGGCTCTTTAAGCCCATCCTTCATAATTGAGCTTATGCTCCTTACAAACCTTTACCTTGAGCTCTTCTGAGCCGATGGTCCCAACCGGTTTGGGTAGTTAACTCTTCTTCTTCTTCTCTGGCACTACAACCGCTGTAGGTCTTGGCCTGCTATTTCTAGCTTTCTATGACTTGTGTTTTACCCGTAGCTGAATAGTCAGTTCTGCGTACGGGGAGGTGGTCCGCCGGGATTCGAACCCCGGTCCTACCGTGTGAAGACCTGCGCCGCTATCGGATACACCACCGGGCCGCTTCAACTCTGTAGATAACTCTGCTTCAGACCACTCGCTTTCCCAGTCTTGTCCAGGCCTCTTAAGTGGCCTTCAACTCCTGGATCAATGTTCTATGGTACCTCTGTAACTGTTCATGTAAACTGACGCTTCATCTTCCAGTACGCAATTTGTAATTTATTGTTTTCTGAATTCAGATCAGAATGCTAGCCTAGAATGATTTATGATAAAGCAATAGCCAGAATGGTTAAGCAAGGGTTGAATGATTGGTCGGAAGCAAATCGACCGCCAACCGAATCTCTACTCTACGGCAGATCCTGCAGAAATGCCGCATGTACCATTTTCGAACGGTCAGTGATAGTTTTCGCGAGCATCCTTACATCAGATACGTCGTACCAGTTGATGCATTTGAAAAACAAAATTGTTAAGCCGAAACGACCCACTGGCTACATGTTGCCAGGGACTTTCAACAAACTTCCAATTTTCCTACGAACTCAGTTGCGATGTGGAGAGGAAAAGGAATGTGGAGCCAGTGAACGTCTCGGATATATCAGTGTTTTTTAATCTCCGATGTTTCCACGTAGCTATAGCAAATCACTTGTCTCTCACTTTAGCGCTGTACTTGTGGTAGATTAAACATCTACCCCACCCAGATGGATAGGTTAAGGACGTTTTAGGTAGTTTTTAGGTTAAAGGCTTTTATCAGCTATCCCGACCAAATATCATTAATAAGTAGATAATAATACCGATGACAACACCCGGTATAAGGTGTCCTTTCACGGTTAGGAGAAGGAAATGTCTCCCTACCAATGTGAAAGGAATTTGTATTTGTACACTGTGCATAATCTATGATACCAGCACAACATTATAGAATTTAAAAACAAATGATAATACCGATGGTTGTTTACGTGGAATGGTATTTTCTTTAAGCTTAACAATAAAACACATCTTACACAACTTATGTATTTATGTGTATGATGCACCAGCCCAAAGTTGCTAGCTAATTTCGGTATTATGCTTCATCTGTATATAAAAAACTAGAAGCAATGCAGCCTGACTGTACTTCTGCCTGTAAAAAATAGCATGCTAGAAATCTGTTCCCATATCCCGAGAGTGATTTCAAGACTCACGGTGATACTACCACGAACAACCCTCGTACTCCAGTTCTTCCAGCACCAAGACTGTCAGCAAAGCTCTCCAAAGTTAAGATTGCAAAATGGCAGTACCTGTTTTTTGTTTGGAATATTTGATGCTTCCTTCTCGCGTCAACACTGTCTCACATAAAAAGCGTTACTGCGGCTTCTGCAACTATCTTTGCTGTATACTCAAGATTCCGTGTACCTCTAAATGTGCCATTTCGCAATATTACGTATGTAGTTATTTTCCCTTTCTCAACGGACTGAATAGTCCTCTCGACAGTGTTGATGTTTTTTAACAATACATGTACATTTAACAAAGATTAAAACGCAACAAGAACGTCGATGTACATAATAGAAATATGACTTTATGGTAATAACCAGGAGAAAAAACGGGTGTTTGTTGAGCGATCCTCATGAAATCAGCTGCGCGGGCAAGACTTTGCCGTACCCTGGCCTAGTGCTTTGGCGTTCGGTCATAGACTTCTCGCTCAGCTGTTATGTAAATAGTTTGAGGATCTTTAAATGTAATATTGCGCAGTATTATGCTTACCTTACTTTTATTTTTATTAACAGACTGAGTAGTCCACGCTCAGTCGCAACAAGATTGTCGATGTACAGATTGTAATTATATGCACCATTGACTTATTGTTTGCTGACCGGTATCGGGGGCGGACCCGGTGGTGTATTCGATAGCGGCGCCGCTCTTCACAGGGCAGGACCGGGTTTCGAATCCCGACGGACCGCCTCCCCGTACGCAGGACTGGCGAGTAAAATCTAAGTCACAATACAATCTAAGGCCAAGACCTCACGAGGTTGTAGTGCAATGGAAGAAGGAGACCGGTATCGGTCCAGGCTGAATACAAAAGCTTAGCTCTAGCTATCTCATAGTGCGCATACAATAGAACATTAGAACTAGCTTCACTCACGTATTGCGAATGAACGCATCAACTAGATGTTACTTTCGTTGTGTTGCTAAAGATTGTTGCTTCCTTTAGCTGGTCAGGTAGTTGTAACGTTACTATATATTAAGCATAATAACGCTATTGCATGATATTAACTAAAGGTACTTACACTGCACTGTTATTCACTTGTCTGGTGATGATGATGAGATTTTCTTATATTTTCTACGAATAATTTGCGATCGTTCGATAGAAAAAATAAGACAGAGACGACATTAAATTGAGACACGCGCGCGATAATTCGACACTTATGGGCTCATGTGTAATGGTGTTGGTGCAGCCTAAAAGTCTTACAACCCCCCCCCCCCCCCCCCCCCCCCCTCCCCCGGTCAAAACTCGAGAAGCATTGGGCCCCAACTTTCTTACCGCTCAGGGAACGCCTAAAACGGCTTGATCCGCCACTGGTTATACTACTAATAAATTCGTATCCTCTCATATCTCAACTGTCGGGGTAAGCGGTGGGACTCATCATCATCACCATACCAGTATCAATAATTGCAAGGCAAGTGTACCTTGTGCTAGAGTAAGTTTATTGTTAAGTAACTATTGCCATCTGCAGGAACATCTGCGCTTTACTGCTAACATTCATCCAATTTGGTTATCATATTTGTATTATATTAACCTGCAACATTAGGATTAAGCAAGATTAGGTCTGTAATGCTCTGGAATGTCTGGAACAAATGGGCCAACAACAACATATGGATGAACTCAATACCCGCAACCAGATTCAGACAGACTTGCCGATGACATCAGCGAACCAGATGTGACCGAAGTGATCGTTTCCGTTTCATGGCTGCCATTTTGATTGGTTTGTGTCTGAAAAAGTGTGACGGCATTGCTCCAAGAACGCGCAATCTGACACGAGTCGATTATTTAGTGGGTGTGGTTTATGCCGGTGAGTCATTCGCGGCTGCTGTCATGAAGGCGAGCGCTGTGCGTGCTAAGCGAGACATACGATTTGCTGCGATTGCTAAGCCGAATCGCGCTCAGAAAAAAAAACGAACCCCTTTAGGAACATTGTAACCGGTACACGAATCTTAATGGTCCTAATGTTCATCGTTCGATAATCGATAGTAGTGATTTTAATTATATTACAGTAGGATACCCAGCGCTGACTATTAGGCTAGTCAGCAGTCCAGCGCTGTGAAGGCGTGTACCACAACATCACGAGCTTCCAACACAACTTTTCTTGCACGGATCTTGCTAGAAACAAAGGTAATTATTCAACCGCCTAACCCTGATCATTAGTAGTCGGCGTCTACAGTCATGCTTTTGCTTTGCCCTACTTTCAGCAGATCCACATCATCAAACTAGCTGTGGC
>LULA01017499.1:0-13807 GCA_002091835.1 Anopheles maculatus | reverse complement strand
CCATCCAGGTCGAATAGATACGTTCTTGTGGGGCAGCAATCTAGTAAAGAGAAAGAGATCGATGTTAGCACTAGAACACGCAGTCTGACGAGCGTATTGCCACATTACCCTAATTTTCATATCCTTCGCTACGTGTTTCCGGATCTCGGACAGCAATCGATCACCGAAACCCTTGAACAGCGTCGATCCGCCCGATAATACGATGTTCTGGTAGAGCATCTTTCTCAAATCCATGTCGGACTTTTGAATCGAGTATATTAGCACCTCGTGTATGCCTTCGCACTCTTCCCCAAGCATGTGCGGGCGGAACAGCACCTCCGGTGCCCGGTAACAAGCCGGTCCAATCTCAAGCACAGAGACTTTCTGTGCGGGCATTGCTTAACGCTCTTTGTCCCGAACCGTTTTACTGAACACCTTTTCTTTGTCGCAGAACGGACATAGCTTCTTAAATTAGTTTACGGTCTATTCACATTCAATATTATCCGGCGAATTGTTTTGTTTTCTTCTTTTTATCATTCAAAATGCCTTTATGGATCACCGTGAAATAAAACAAAATATTAAAATAAAATATATCTGCAAACGATTCTACTATGGACCGAAGACCACAACAGTGCATTAATGCGCAAGCAAAGTACAATTCTGAGCGGTGTTTTTGGGATTTTCACCGCTGCTTGATATTGTACCGGTATAAACCTGAGGGAACCGTCTCCAGCGGCTGCTCGAAATCGTCCTACAATGTCCCCATATTCATGTCCCAAAACTTTTTCCCTAGTTTGCTTTGCTTCTGCAGACACAGCCAGACATGTAGTTTGAGTGTGTGTGTGTGTACCCATAAAAATGTTACCGAAATGATGAACGACGCTTTTAAGGAGCGTTCAAACACTTTAAAACGTTTTCCGATGGATCGCCCGTTGACCGTCTTCGTCGAACTCTCGCTTCGAGACCCACATCTTCTTAAATGTGTCGAGAGAGGCCAGAATAGATCCACCCATCCAGGTCGAATAGATACGTTCTTGTGGGGCAGCAATCTAGTAAAGAGAAAGAGATCGATATGAGCACTAGAACACGCAGTCTGACGAGCGTATTGCCCCATTACCCTAATTTTCATATCCTTCGCTACGTGTTTCCGGATCTCGGACAGCAATCGATCACCGAATCCCTTGAACAGCGTCGATCCGCCCGATAATACGATGTTCTGGTAGAGCATCTTTCTCAAATCCATGTCGGACTTTTGGATCGAGTATATTAGCACCTCGTGTATGCCTTCGCACTCTTCCCCGAGCATGTGCGGGCGGAACAGCACCTCCGGTGCCCGGTAACAAGCCGGTCCAATCTCAAGCACATTTCCGTCCGGCAGCACGTACTTGGTCTTTTCCGTATCGACCGTCTCTTCTTTTAGCGGGTTCGTCGCCAGCGAGCATACCTTTTCCTTGATCGAGCGCACTATCTCAAACTCGGCTGTCGTGCGGAAGCTAAAGCCTTCCTTCCGGATCAACGTCTTTAAGTAGCGGGTTACGTCCCGTCCGGCAATGTCCACCCGCATGATGCTGTGAGGCATTGCGAAACCCTCGAATATGGGAACTGCGTGTGTTACACCGTCACCCGAGTCCAGCACTACACCGGTGACGCGCCCAGTCGCGTACAGACTCAGCACGGCCTGCATCGACACGAACAGAGCGGGTACGTTGAACGTTTCGAAGAAAATTTCGGCCGCCTTTTCCCGATTTTTGCGCGGATTCAGTGGCGCCTCGGTAAGCAGCACCGGGTGCTCTTCGGCAAATGTGGACAGCTCATCCTTGCTGTAGATGTACGTCCAGATCTTTTCCATATCGTTCCAATCCGTGACGATACCGTGCTCCATCGGGTACCGGATGCTTAACAGCCCCCGGTAATCCTCCGCCTTCGGTCCCACAAACATGTCCCCTTCCAGTGCACCGGCCATTACGCGCACATGCTTCGGCCGGCCCATGCTACACGGTGAGGACAAAGAAGGGAAAAAGAAATGTTACTATATACATCCATCTTACATCGCAGTAGCCATTGGTGCGTGGTTATACTTACTAGTTTGGAAAACGACACTTTGGTATGTGATCGCCAGCGAAGCCAGCCTTTATCATTCCGGAACCCTGCAAAGACGCAAAACGCAAAAGATCGATTATTATCCATCTCGAAACATATCGTACGTATCGAAAAAAATGTATGCCGAGCGCGTGAAACAAATCCGCCGTACACTGGCCGCCCTTGTACCCCCGAATCCAAATTTGACCGTGTTCGATCGTACACGAATGGCGCAAGTCGATGAATTTTACTTGCGGTGTCAACAGCAGCGTGACTATTATCGGGATCGTACCGAATTGTTGCAACAGTTGCCCGAATTCCGGCGTCCATTGAAACGAAGCTTTTCGCTTTTAACGAATCCTACCGAGCATTATCTCCGGTTGCATCGCTGCTCAACGGGTTACAGTTCCGACACACGGTTTTGAGAGCTTTTCGATTTGCACTGTAACAAATGAGGCAGCTTAGTTATAACTTTTCTTTTCCGTAATAAAAAAAAAAAGTTTAAAAAGATCTTCTCGGACAAATGCTGATATTTTGCAAGTATTTCCAATAAAAAGTTGTGAAGATAGCATTGCAGTGATGTCATTGTTTCCCCGCAGATGTGTTCATTCAATACATCGTACACACATCGTGGGGACGTAGATCGCTTGAGACAGCTTTTCATTTTCTCTCACGTCACCTCCGCTCCGTTGCACACCCGGGCGTCTACCTTCCCACAAACGGAGGTACTGCTACTTACGTTGTCGATGACGACCGGTTGATTCACTATCACATCGTAAGGCTCCATTGCGTTGTACTGTTGCCGCTGTACGGACCTCCGGGGGATATCGGATAACCGGAAGCAAACGGAAACGTAGCCTAAAACCGAGAAAGTCCGTTTGCGAAACGGAAAATAGATTTTTTCTTTCCTAAATCACGTTCGTGAAGAAGGGGTGGCGAGAAAGACCGTTTTCTGTCGTTCTCTGATGACAGCACACTTTACACACACACACATATGGGTACGTACGTGGACACACACACACATTCTGCTCTGTTTTGACAGCTAGTTTCGCCCCGAAAAACAAAAAATATGCAATTTCGCCTCAACTTTACACACGGCCAAGGTGTGTCGAGATTGATATAGCAACCGTGAGAGAGCGAGAAAAAAACACCAAAAATGTCAAACTGATGCTCTTTGTTTTGATTCCACAGACGAAAACTTCCGCAGTGCATTTTGCGTACAAATTGTATCTTCGTTCGATAGGCGATAAGTGAAATAATCGATTTGTTTTTCCCTTAGTAAAAACAGAAATAAGATCACACAAACATATAGTACTATTCTTACTAGGTGGTGTGAGTGTGCTATTGGCGATAGAATAGTAGCAACCGAACCGACGACGCCAGCCAATCGTTTAGCCTTCCACATTTTGCCGTCTGCATTTTTCACTTTCGCTTATCGGTGGTGTAATTGGATTATGACCGTGGCTGCGTCATAAATGTCTGCATTGGTTTCTTTATGTTTGCTGAAGATTGAATTAGTTGCCGACCGTAGCCGCAGCCAGTCGACGGTCATGTTGGGCCCTTCGGAATCCGGATCTGCCTGTGATGATGACGCAGCAACGGGCGGCAGTATAGTTGGCGATGGTAAGATGCATTTTAATTATAGCCAAATAAATATACACAACTAGCATGGTAGTAGTGTGTGGTGTGGTGAGTTGCACTAGAGTGCGTCCACCCGAGCGATACGATCATTTTGAGGACTTACTTTGCCCGATTCCCTTGAAACACAGAAGCAGCTGGTGCGGTGTCGAACGAACATCCGAATAATCCACGTTTGCAACGAGAGATGCGCGGCCAACGGAAACCGAAGAAAATTACCATCGAAAGCTATCGTAATCGTTTGCTGGATGGTGGATCGTTGCCTGCCGACGAGTATCGTGGCATCCTGCCAAAAAGCTCGCGCGAGCAGACACCAATGGATGAGGTGCCGCCACCTTCGGCCACCGAGATTCTGGGAGAGATCAATTTCTTTTCCGGTAATCCATTCGTTGAAGTCACCAAAGGCATCCTTCATCTGTTCAAAAGGAAGTGAGTATTCGCGAGGTTACGTAAATAATCCCGTGTGGCTTGCGTGCATGCCAGACACTAAATACGACACTGTTCTTTTACAGTGAACGGGCGGATCTTTCGGAAGGTGGTGTTTCAAAAACACTGTGTTTGATTGCGGTACCGTCTTCGCTCAACTGCCACGATATACTGGACTTTATTGCACCGTGCCAGAAGGAGATACAGCATGTACGAATTCTGCGTGACGGTTCACCGAACCAATTTATGGTACTGCTCGAATTTCGTTGCGTGGAGGGAGCAATCGAATTTTACAAAACGTTCAACGGTGCGCCCTATAACACCCTAGAACCGGACACCCTCTGTCACGCCGTTTGGGTGTCCAGCGTGGAGTGGGGTCTGGATGATTGCTGCGTGACACCACAGGGACACACCGAGCTACCGTCCTGTCCCGTGTGTCTCGAGCGCATGGACGAAAGCGTGGACGGTGTGCTAACGATCCTATGCAACCACGTGTTCCATGCCGGCTGCCTAAATAAGTGGGGCGATTCGACCTGTCCAGTGTGCCGGTGCGTGCAAACACCGGAACTTTCCGAACAGTCCGTTTGCATGGAGTGTGAAGGAACGGAGGCACTGTGGATCTGTCTCATCTGTGGCCACATCGGCTGTGGGCGATATCAGGGTGGTCACGCAGCATCTCACTATCGCGCGACTAACCACACGTATGCTCTACAGCTCGGTACGAATCGTGTGTGGGACTACGCGGGCGATAATTTTGTGCATCGCTTGCTGCAAAGCAAGTCGGACGGGAAACTCGTTGCAACGCAATCCCCCGGTGGCGATGATGGGGAGGAGAAAATTGACTCGATGCAGCTGGAATTCACCTATCTACTGACCTCACAGCTCGATGCGCAGCGTGATTACTACGAGGAACGTTTGTCTCGGCTCGAATCCATTGTCAGCGGTGAAAGACAAAAGCTGCAGGAAGATAACGAGCTGGCAAAGAAAAAGACAGCCGAGCTGGAAGTGAAACTGCAAGCACTCACGAAAGAGAAAAACAGCCTGGAAAGAAAAATCACCCAACTGACATCGAAGTAAGCGACGATTGATCGACGACAAACCACGGCTTACTCTACAAGATGCTAATACTTGTTTGTTTTTCTCTATCTACAGACTAAGCAACGTTCTAGGTGAGCTGGCTGAAGAGAAACAGTTCGGAAAAACGCTACAAGCCAACCAAATTACATGGCAGACAAAATTCGCCACCCTGGAGAAACAATGCACGCAGAAGGAACAGGAAATCGTCGAGCTGAAGGAGCAAGTGCGTGATCTTATGTTCTATATGGAGGCACAGAACACAATTGCCGGTTCGGAGCTTAAAAGTGAGCTGGTCGACGGTACGGTTGTGCTTCCGGCCGATGCTGTTGCTGCAGCTGCCTCGTCCATATCCGCCAATGGTGCACTCTCCGTTGGTGCTGGCGGTAATGGGACTGCTAAAGCTAAACGCCGCCAAAGGAGAAAGTAAGAGCGCTCACGGAAGCCCTACCGTTAATTCCCCTACCCTGATAGATAAGCTACGCACAGTCGTTTTTCGGACTATCACAAGTTCGACACGTTTAACTGTAAACTATGGAATTTTGGAATTGTGATAAATTTTCTTCGTGGTTTTTATTTTCTTCGCCAACTAGGTTATAAAAAGAAATACCGTAATAATGCATAGACTTGTGGAGAAGGGCATGCCGAAATACAGCTTTCTATGTGAAACGCACACCCAGCAACGTGTTTGTGTCAGGGAATAGGCATATTTACACATCTTTTCACACACGCGTAAACTGTTGTGCACAGTCGTTTTTCGGACTATCACAAGTTCGACACGTTTAACTGTAAACTATGGAATTTTGGAATTGTGATAAATTTTCTTCGTGGTTTTTATTTTCTTCGCCAACTAGGTCATAAAAAGAAATACCGTAATAATGCATAGACTTGTGGAGAAGGGCATGCCGAAATACAGCTTTCTATGTGAAACGCGCACCCAGCAACGTGTTTGTGTCAGGGAATAGGCATATTTACACATCTTTTCACACACGCGCAAACTGTTGGAATCCATCATCCTTCGTTCACCTTTACGAGTGTATCGGCGTACTGAAATTCGGGACTGTTTTCATACTCGCACATGTCAAGCGCAACTTCGCAGCTTTCCTTTACCACGCGTTTTTCGTCCTGTAGATACTCGTTCAGCACACGGGTACACTCGTCCGTCGCGATAGCACCGAGCGCTTCCGCACACTCGTGCCGAACCATTTCATTTTCGGCCGGATCGCGCAAACTTTCAATCAAAAACGGTACACTACACTCTTCCTGCAGCTGTCCCAACACGAACGCAACCTCGTGCCTGAAGAGTGCGCTCTTACCTTTCAGCCCGGTGGCCAGTGCCAGTGTTGCTTCTTCCGTACGCAGATTGCGCAATGCAAACATGGCACGGTAGCGGTTGAAAAGTGTATCCGATTCATCCATCAGGATTCGCTTCAACTCTTCGACACTTTTGGAGACAGCCGGTGGGGTCGGATCCACTGAGGCGTACGGGTTGCTGTCTTTCAGTGCTTCCGCCGCTTGCTTTTCTTTCAACCATCGTACCCGTTCCAGTGCAATTTCACACGTTTCCGCCACCTCAATCACAGGATCCTTGCTGAAGGAAACCAACGTTTCCTCGACCGAGCTATCGCCGATAGCGCCGAGTGCTTCGGCTGCCTCGTGCCGTACCATCGGTTCCTGCTGCACGTCCGCAAGCACGCGGGTTAGCACGGGAATGGCTCGAACATCCTGCATCTGGCCGAGACAGTAGGCCAGCTCGTGTTTCAGCAGTGCCGACTCATCGTCAAAACACCGGCCGATGGATTCGAGTGCACGTTCACCGCCAATGTTTCGCAGCGTGAATAATGCTCGAAATCGTTCTTTTAGTGGCCGCTCACGATTGTTTAAAACATCACCGATAGCAATTACTTTAGTTTCCTCTATTTGCACCATTATTTTGGCCCGGATTTAGCTGATACTACGGAACTATTTCACCATAAAGCAAGCAAACACGCGATGTGTGTTTTCTTGGAGTATTTGGGATTTTTTTTCGAAATCTGTCAAACAAATCAGACTGACGGCCGTTTGTTTACTGTTTGTGGAGATTCCCGAACCATGAAGAGTCGCGTGGAAGACGGATAAAAATGTGTTTGTTTTGTTAAAAAAAACATTGTATTTCATAGATTTGTTAAAAATATGCTTTCTTTAGCATTAAACTACTTTTACGAGATGTTATGTCATAGTTATTTCGTTAAAAAACTTGCTCGTGTTTTTGTTTGTTCGCCTCATGTCATGTTTTCTAGTGACGCAGGATGACCAATAATTCACCGTTGTGAAACGGTATCTAGTAAGCCGGCTTCTCCGTTTGGTTCCACACTTTGTTCGGCATAAATCCGTATTGCATCGTCTCGTAAACGATTTCCGGTGTAGTTTTCCAGTTCTACCTATCGCGTTTCCCATACCGATCGATCTAATATGTCCGACCCACGCCTTCGTCAGCTAACCATCAAAACAGGTGTTGTGAAGCGCTTGTCGAAGGAAAAAGTCGTCTACGAAAAGGAAGTCGTTACGCAGCAGAACCGCATCGACAAACTGAAAGCGTCCGGTGCCGACGATCATGTGCTACGAAAGCAGGAAGAAGTGTTGCAGGAATCCATGATGATGATTCCGGACTGTCAGCGACGGTGAGTGTGAAAAATGGTCTTAAATATTTGCTGCATATTCATACACGTGTATCTCTCTCTCCCATCCTATCCCATTTGGCTCGCAATAGTTTGGCCAAAGCTCACGAAGAACTCTCAGAAATGATCAAAAACGAAGAGGAACTTAAGGAATCGGAACAATACCAAGCGGCCGTGGCTGTGCTGGACGATGCCAAAGTTAATCTTCCGCAAAAGATAACTGCATAAGGAAGCGCGGAACATTGCATTGCATCAGATATAGTTTTAAAGAAGGCCCCACACGCTGATTTACACTATAACGTTATTAATTCACGCTTATTACCACTTTTTATTAACAAATTGAGCGTAAAATGTTTGCACACGAGCTACCCGGGATGGACGTATCGAAGCCACCACCATTAATTGACGATTCCTTTCCGCATCCAACACTGTTAGAGCAGCTTCGCGTGACCGACGCACAAAGAGTACAACAATTTTTATCTACCACAGGCGACGTGGATGATAGTCAAGACCATCGTTCAATTATCCCCGTCAACATTTCTACTTACCGCGAGGAACTGTGTGAAGCACTTAATGTTTTGGAAAACCTAAAACATTCGCAACTGGTTCTGGATAAATTGCTGCAGGAAGAAGAATCCGACACAAGATGGAATGAAGAGCTGGAGCGTACGGAACAATTGAAAACCGTTTTACGGGACATTCTCGAACCGCTGGACGATGTTGAGTGCAAGCGGTCATTACACCAGAAGCTTCTCGCACGCCGTAAAAAACGAGCATGGCAAAAAAGACGCAATAAAAGTCTGCAAGCGGATCGTGCTGCGGAGCAAGCGGTCCGTACGCAACGTTTACAAGAAATAGCTACCTGGGAAGCGGAATGCAAGGAACGACTTAACCGGGAACGAGTTGAACGCGACGAACTGCAAATGAAAACACTCATACTAACGGACGTCCGGCGTAAAAAGGCTAGGGCGAAACGAATGCTTACTAGATTCGAAAAATCCGTACACCTGTACCAGCAAAGGCAGAGTGTGCCGACGATAAATGTCAGTCAGGGAGAACGATTCGTCACTCGAATGCATGCGCTCATAGCAGAGTGGAAAGGCAAAGTAGGCGAATGCGTTAAAGAAGAGAAGCGGCTAAAGGACGAGCTAAACCGCCAATCCACTGGTAACGTTAATCGTCGGCGTGAAAACCGTTGGCGCAAGGTGCTGTTTGGAACGGCTGCGTTAGGTGGAATTTTTGGCAATCAGTCCAAACACTGGTGGCAGGAGCTTATAGCGGTGCGTCGTAGTTGGGATAAGTTTTCCTTGCCAGCTGTTACGAACGATCGCCCGCTCGAGAAGGGGATAGTGAACGGCACGTGGATTGTACCACCGGAACAACCGTCAGCGGAATGGAAAGTGTACTGCGAGACGAATATGACCACAAAATGAAGCTAAATGCATGGCATGCATCATCCATCGCCCATTGGTACGAAGTGTTTAAATAATTATGTTAAATTTAAGAGATGATTACTAACGGCTAATAAACTATCGCGATACAAACAAACATATATATAGAAACTGCAAAAGGATTATATGGTGACAATATGTGTGTAATTTATTTTCTTCTTCACTTTATGCTACAATTCTTACAGCTTATGTTGATAATGTTCAAATTAATAATCGATATATGTATATTTATTTATACCTTTATGTACACACATATCTCACACACAAGTTGCTGCTTATCAAAGGGATGGTTCTATAATTTAGATTACGCATGTAGTACGGACGCTGCTGCTATTTACACTTTTACGAGCTCTTGTTAGTTTTTGTTCAGCATGTGTGTGTGATGCTTTCAGTTCCGTTTTTCGCCTTTTGTCAAACCTTTATCTAAGAAGCTGCTGATCTATATGATTCGTTTATAACTAAGTAATCAATATTGGTAACATAATAATAAAAAACAAAACAAATATACATACATTTATGCTAAACTCAGTTCCCTATATCTCGCATACAAACAGGATAATGCAAATCATTGCAGTACCGTGTTTTGGCGCTATCTCATACACACTTACATTAGCTAACAAAATCTGCACGCGTGCCGGGTGTTAAATTATCAAGTTTAGTGTTGAAACAAAACAAAAACAAACGTATCTAGCCTTTTTTACAGATTATCAATAGATTAACTCCTAATGGCAACATCGTGTTTCTGCGTGTGTGTGTGTTCCATCCTTCCTTAAGCCACTAGCAGGTTTGCTAACATTACATACACACACACAAGCGCTTTATTAACACAATACGCCTTGCTTTGCTTTTGCTCCTGTTGCTGCTGTTTACTGTTTGAGTACAAAACCACATTAATCCTCTATACACTTGCGTGCAGTACAGGTAAATGTGCGTATAAATAACCTAACCTACCTAACGTCCTTTTTCTTCCGGCAGGGCGGGCCGGGATTATTACCGTGAGAGATTGAGAATTGTGGGATGAAATTCATCAATAAATTACGTATTTCTAATAGCTCGCTAAAATGTTATCCCTTTCTTCCCTGCCCATTGCTTGCTTCTCGCTGTAGACAAAATTTTGTATTTCAACAAGCACCAACCAACCAATCTCTGCTGGTCGGTCCTGCACGAGCTTTCTACGACCGAGTGCTCCAAGTTTCAATGATAATGAGAGGGAGCGCGCTTTAACTACGGCAGCAGCGCGCAGTACAGTGTACTTATGACCAACAAATGATGATGAACCATTAATGTCGAAAACGTTTCAATATATCGCCATGGGACATATAATAAAATCAAAGGATTGCTTAACATAAAACAGGACATTGAGTTTAAAACAACTCTTTAAATGAGTGAACTGACATGCTCCTTAAAATGATTCTATGTAGCTCGTTTGCGCTGTTCTGTTTTGTTTCCATTGTTTTTTTGCACAACCAACGCAAATGTTTGTACTTTTTGCATTCCTTCATACAAGCTAAGAAGAACCCGGATGAGTGTTTAAGCCGCCTAGCCTTCCTTTTTGTTACTGTGTTATCTTGTCTGAGACTTTACCAGTTCCATCGCATATTGGGTGCAGTCTTTCATTATGCGTCTACAAATGTTATGCATTCACGAATGCGAATAAGTGTCAGTACAGTCAGATTCTTTTGTTTTTGCACATTGCTGTGGTCATTAGAGCAAAGCTAGCTTGAAATCGGTATTTTTTCTTCTTCACTTTTTAACACCCTTGTTTGTGCCTGTGCGGAGCTCCGAGCAGATTCTCTGAAGTGTATTCTGATTTAATCTAAGTATGCAGTATGTGCAATCTCGTTCCGATTTGTCTTAACGGGCCCTCCCCCAGCAGTCGTTTAAAAACAATAATAAACTAAACCAACTCGAGTCCTAGTATGCATTGATCTACCTAAATAACTTTTGACCGGTATATAAACACCACAATTGAGTGTTTTTTTTTGTTTTCACCCACCAAATTACCGTATTCTGCTGCACTCGAACTTCAAATGGCCCTGTCTCTAGTGTCAAGTGGTGGCAAAAAATTTCTGCAACCGTCGCACCGTCAGCTCGTCCAGTGCGCACAGATCGAAATCGAACGTTGCACTCGTGATTTCGTAACATCCGGTCGCGGCAATCATCTCCACCACTCGCTGCAGTTCCGTATTGTCCTGCAGGGTCATTATTTTCTGCTGCAGATCCTTCAGCTCTAGCATGTAGTCACCGGTGAGTAAGACACCACCGGAACCACCGCCAGCACTGCTCCCACTGAGATTATTGCCGGTAGCAGCGCCCACGCCAGGCTGGCACGAGCTAGCACCAGTATCATCCGGCGCGGAACCACCACCACCACCACCACCGCCGATCGATTGCTTGAAGTTATTGTTATTATTGTTGTTATTGTTCATCGTGTGATCCAGCGTGTCTAGGAGGGGCGTTCCTTTGCCGGATGCTTCGTCCTTCTTTGGTATTTTCGACGGAGGTTCCATTAAACTGTTCGATGAGGCAGGCGGCGAAGGTGGAGAGGGACTGTGCCGGTCCCTCGAGAAGCCCGTTGTCGTCGTTGCGGTGGGCGGCTCGGCCAATCCAACATCCTTTAGTTTGTCCCCGTCTGCATCCTTATTTTTTCGCTTCCGTTTTTTAACCGGTTCCCCACCACTGTTCGAATTGTGGTCCTTTTTCTCGACCGATGGCGTTGCGACAGCGGAAGCGCTTGATCCTTTGGACGTTTTATCCTTTTTGCCCTTATGGTGGTGATACTTGTCGCTCGATTCTGCGCCCGTTCGTGCCCCGCTTGATCCTGTCGTGCCGGACGAGGTGGCCGACGGTGGCCTTTGCTGATGGTGTGGCAAACCACCAGCCGGCAACAGGTCGGCGATACTGCTGTTCGACGCTTCCGAATCCTTTTCGTTCGGTAACGTCGAGGGTGTGCGGCTTGTGTCGCCACCGCCACCACCGGTAGCTGTATCGGAATCGTTTGAATTCTCCTCACCACTGCCGGCTGGGGCCGTCTCGATGGGTGTACTCGTCGATTTCGCACCTTGCGACACACCAAGCCGCCCGGCAGCAGACGATCCGGAGAAAAGATGGCCGCTGGCCGAAGCCTTTTCTCGATCGTGTCCACTCGGTTTCGCCGACGAATCGTTGTTACCGGCGCTATGCGATTTGTTTTTACCCGAACTAGAATCATTACCACCGAGATCACGTGCGGCTGTGGAATAGTTAGCCTTCGCGGGGCCATTATCACCACCGACGGAAGGTTTTTCCCTCTCTTTCCTGTCCTTTTTATCCTTTCCTACCGACGAGCGATCCTTTTCCTTGTCTTTCGTTTTGTCTTTTTTCTTGTGCTTGTGCTTTCGGGCTTCGTCCTTTTCCCGATCCAGCTTGTCGCTTTTCTCCGGCGCTTTTGCCGATGTTGTGGTTGATAGTGCGGCCGTTGCTAAATCCGACTTCGAGCTAACATCGTTTTGATGCATTTTTTTGTCCTTCGAGTACCCACTGCCGGTAACACTCGAAGCAGAAGGTTCACGGGCGGAAGTGGTAGACGCACTAGACGCTTTCCCCGGAGCACCTTCTTTGACAGCATCCTGTGCTGAAGCATTGTTGGAGCTGCTGGTCTTACTTCCCGAGCTGGAGGATGATTTTGCAGTTTCGGCCCCTTTCAACCCCAGCCCCGAACCGGAAACGAAAGCAGCGGATGAGTTGGTTTGTGATTTTTGTGCCGGTTCGATGCTTCGATCCGCCTTCCGCTGGTTGGAGGCCGATTCGGTGGCTCGCTCTTTATCTTTTTCATAGCTTTTCTTCTCCTTTTTGCTGCTCTTTTTCTCCTTCTCGCTAACGCTTCGTTTGCTGTCGGAGCTTTTACCACCGGCCGGTTGGCCACCGGTCGTCGATCCGGAACCGGTAGAAACGCCACTACTACTATTGCTGGTGCTACCACTATTATTAGGAACTGTAGAATTGCTACTGTTGTTGCTTACGCTAGTATTGCTGTTTGTGCTGCTAGTGCTGGACCGCTTTGGACTGGCCGTTACCGGTCGCTTCATCGATGATGCCGAGGCGCTGGCGGCGCTTGTGCTGGAAACTTGCGTACTACTACCACCAGTTCCAGCATTACCACTACCACTACTGTTGCTACTGTTTGTTGCAGCACTCTTGTCTCTGCTGCCTCCTTTATCACGCTCCTTCGAATGACTTTTGTCCTTTTTGTCTTTACTGTGGGTCTTTTCTTCCGCCGCCAGTCCACCGCTCGCACCGGATACCGATTTCTTGCCCTCCTTGTTCGGGCTCGAGTGTTTGTGCTTGGACGAGGAGGACGATTTGTCCTTTTCCTTCGACACGGAGCTAGAGGATGCGGATATTGAGGACGAGGAGGTGCTGTTGGAAGCGTTCGGAAGCGTCGTCCTTGAATCGGACGATGATTTTTGACTCGATGGTGCTTTGCCACCACCACTACTTGCTCCCACCGGTGACGTCTTGCTG
>LULA01017496.1:0-13845 GCA_002091835.1 Anopheles maculatus | reverse complement strand
GTATTGTAGCTAGACCGCACAACGATTACTGCAGTTGCTGCACCCGCCCTACAGCGATGGCGCCAGATTGCCAGATGATCGCTCGATGACACGTCCGATGAAACTGTTCGCCCGTGTTGAACGTACGTACGTTGTGCGTAAGTACGCGGCTAGAAGCATTGTATAGCATTTGCTATACCATTCCTAAATATATTTGGCTTATGAAGAGCAACCGTATTGTGCATGCACTTAACAGTTGATATGTTTTTTCTTCTTTTATTAATCATTAACGATTTCTGCTTGCTTTGGGAGCTTTCCGCAGAGTTTAGGACCCATTGCGGACATGATGCGAACTGAACAACTATATTTGATCTATGTAGAAAACTTACGTCTGTTTTTGCAGTTTTGGAAGGTGAATAAATATGTCGGCGAACGCTGTAATGACATCACTGAGTACGGCAGTAGTTGCTGCACTGCACCCTGTATGGTAGACGGTGCGGTAGTCTCTTTGAACCTTATGTCACGTACACGTTGCCGTGAATGAAACAACGGAATCAGGCGGCATTCGTTGGCCGAGCAACTAGGCGGTTCTGGCCACATCGAAAAGGCACCTGGACGCAAATGGTTGTAATGAAATGAGCAATACTCCGTATCTTTTGTATGATGTTGGTAAATAACACTATTGAAAGATTGATATGTTTTCATTTCCAGCAGCCCCCACGGAGCGTACGAAAACAAACAGCTATAAACGACTAAACACCACAAGAAGCTGTAACCGTGGTCAAGTCCATGGTGAAGAGCTTTCCAACTAAGTGGTAAGCGTTTGGCCGGCTGTTGTTGTTTGCAGGCTCTGCTCACAACCGTCTGCATAGAAATGATTAGCGATATTCTTCAACCAGCACATAGGTGCTTAAAAACGAGAGCGTTTTTATGTGGTTTTATGACGAGGCAATTGATTGAAGCGAGCAGGCACCAAACGGTGATTATGAGAAACGTCCGGGAGTTCGTTGAGGCAAAACCTGAGAAGGTCCATAATTTCCCATATCCGATCTGCAACCGTACGGAGTGGTAACCGATTGTTGTTCGATCGTACAGTGCTGCGTTCAGATCGCGGATGCAAAGCGTGGCCAGAGAAACCTGCTGCTGCTGCTGCTGCTGCTGCTGTGTTTTGGCGAAAGGAATGATCGCGAAAAGGACATAATATGTTGCAGGGCTAGTGGTGAAACGCGCTGCGTCATCGGGTTGATGGGTCGATGCAACAATCAGCAGCAAGAACCAGGCCAATGATGCGAACTGCATGCCATTTTCATTGTAGTCCTTTTTGTCCTTGAACACGCGGGCACAATGGAGAACTGTTCTTTGGAGCTCGTTACTGAGGAAAATAGTGAGGGTAAGGCAGCGAACGCCAGTCGTTCGACGATCGTTCGATTCTGCGCGCTCCGCAATCCATAGCAATGTGATTTGCACGATGCCTTCCACCCAGGAAGCAGTCCGTATACGTTTTCCGGTATGGCTTCCTTTGATTTTATGCTCGGGTCCACGCCATTTTGGGCACCGTCACAATGGCTTCAGGATGGCCGGTATTGGTGGTACAAACACCGACACACCGTGGAATCGCACTGCCCAGATGAGCTTGCATCGGTCGTGTGAGGTTGATAATTGGCATGCATAACGATTGGCCTCAATGCCACGGCGGTCGCGAGTCGTGTCGGGGCGTTCGATGCATTCGAGGCGGCAAACCGGGTTCGTCGATTGCACTCTCTCCGGTGCAGGCATGCGACGCTGGTCACGTGTGTGTGCGTGTGTGTCTAAATAAAATTTGCACAAAAAGGAAATCAATTATTGATTATGCCCGCTTCTAGCGCACCATTCGACATATGATGCAATGGGTAAGTCAAACGCACCGGTCATTAGAATGCGGTTCTTCTGAACGGAACCAACGTAGAACTACCGCAAAAAGCGGCGCCATGACCGATCAAAGATAAAAGCGATGATGATGGGTGTACGAGCTCATTGAACTTCAGTCAGTCTGGCACTTTTTGTTATTGTTTGTGGTAGAAAACTACAAAACGGTCATTCCGGCTTACCTGAACGCAGAAACAATTTGCTCGTCGAAGTATGCAGCATACATAATTGTCTCAAATTGAACCGATAACGGGGCCGATCCGTTGAGAGCAGGAAGGTGGTAGTAAAATGCGTTTCCACACACTTATGCGCTGTTTGCATTTGCGAGAGAGTATCTGTCATCGTCTTGGGCCACCGTGGAAATGAGCCAATGCGCAAAGTGAGTGCGAGGAAACGCGTTAAGTAACAGACGCACCCAGTTGAGGGATGTGCATCGGAAGGGCTGGAAGCGTAAGTAAGAACGCAACAGGGAAATTATCTTAAGAGCAATGGCGAAATGGTAACACACAGGGTTCTTCACTGCAGTTGGCCACGTTTGCTTATCGCTTTCAATGTCGCTATATACGGTGTACGCGGTTTTAGACATCTGCTCAGGGAAGCTATTTGGATTTAATAACTATCGTATTAATTTCGCATAGAACGGAGAGGCGTGAACCCTATTGCAAAACCCCTGCAGAAGGTAGAAAGAGGTAACAGCCAACGCAGAAGCTGACGTTCTGCGTGTCCTGTTCGTGCGCGGTGAGCTGATTCTTTCGCTGTAGTTCCTGTGCCGGGTCACGTTGCACACGCACCTAGTGCAAAATGTACTCAGCGTCTACGTCTCCGAGGTAAATGGGAGGAGATCGACGAGAAAGAGAAAACGAGAGAGCATAAAAATTATTACGCTCGATTAGACATCATTCACTTAATTATCCAACCGGAGTGCTGAGTCCCGGGTGTCGAGAGACCGTGTACGGTACAGCCACGGAACTAGATGGAAAAGCTTACACAGATGATCGTTCTCAAACTCGGCCGGGCCGGGCCGGGCCTGGCGTACGAGATCGGTGTGCGAGAGCGACCAACAGCGCGGAGCCACGAGAAGCGGGGCTGCAAACAAGGTCCATTCTGTGCGTCCATCTCATGCACTCAGCGCCACGGAAAAGTGGAGGTCTGCAAAGTGCTGGTGAAGAATAGTTGTAGTTGTTGTTGTTGTTGTTGTTGTTAGTCTCTTTTTTACTTTGCTCTTTCACTCGCACACACGGGCACACAAGATTGCAGCTGTATATGCCCACCACACGATCGTTCGAGGCTCTTCGTGGCCAACGCCTCAGTTCATCCATCAGCGTGGAGCTGTTTTCACCATGTGCTAATTGACCCAACTCAACTCTTCTAACGAGCCCTACAACCGGATCGTCGGGGCAACGGCGAAGGAAGAACAGCAGTGTGCTGACCGCGCACTCGTTAACGGGCCGCCCTTCCAATTCGCCGCTTACCGCCAATTCGGCTGTCCGCCATCATTCTGTATTCCTCGTCGTTGTCGTCGTCGTCGTCGGATCAAGTTTCGGTATCGCCGGAGGTGTTTTTATTCACCTCACTTTAGATGATTCGCTTTCGCCTGATCTCGAGCCCTCCGCCCCCTCCCGAACGAGCCTATGTTGAAGGAATGGGAGAAACGTGGTGGAAATCAAGTTCTGGGCTTCGTTCTACCTTCGAGCAGTCGTATCAGCTTTTTGTCCGGGTCTGTGTGTATTTTCTCATCGTCCCTTTCTATCAAGGATAATTTACGATCACGCAACGCGAAAGGTGTGCTTGAAATATTTGGGTACTGCGGCCTTCCGCCTAATTTGCTATTTGCTTTCGACTATGGATCGGCGGAGATGGTGTGATTAAGGGATTGCTCGTTATTTGACCTGCCCTCTTGTTGCACCTTTGAAAGGGAGATTCGGTTCATATTTGTTTTATGTGAAAGATTTCTCTTCGTTTCTTTATACTAAATGTATAATATTTGCGGGATTTGCGCAAAAACGAATGAAATAATAAACAAATCGTTATACATAGGACGTATCTTCGATCGGACGATGTAATGACGAGCATGACTGTCGTTCTGAATGTGGCCAAATTTTTACAGTTAATGTTACATGCATCGTCCATATTATCGATATGATTCTTAACGTTTCGCGGCATGAAAACGTTCCTTACCAGCTGTGTCCTTGTGTTTCTTCGTTGTACAATGTCTGCTCCGGACCTATAGGAACCCTTTCCGTCTACACCGTGCCCGGGCCAATGTGTAACGGGGCAAATATTTGTTTTGTTTTCCTTGTGCTTTTCTTTTTTCCCCGCCCGACGCTGAGGTGTGTGCTTGATCCGACTTTTAAGAGTATCCTTGGCAGTGCCCTGGAGTGGCTCTAGCCACTTGAGCCTGACTCTAGCTAAAACGGGCTGCAGGCATTGCCGCCATACGCGAGTGCGCACATCGGCATACTTACACACAAACACACGACGATGGTCGCCTGCTCGTGTGCTCGTGTGATTAGGCAAATGGGTCGAGATGGATCATAACGAGTGTGCCGGAGCTGTGTGTGTTTTAAGACGTGAGACTCTTAAGCTGCCTTCATGGCTTCAAGACGGTTCGGTTCAGTCTCTGCTACGCGACAAATGCAGCAGCAACAACAGCAGCAGCAGCTCCTAAAATGCGGCACGCATGGAACCATAATCGAGCGAAACGCTTATAAGCTACGCACCACTCACACGGCTCGGCTCGGCTTAAAATGTAATGTATGTAAAATGTTAAGTATCGATCCGTCCCCGTGCACCGAGTTGCAGCACATGTTCGGCATTGGCAAAGGCGGTCCACTGTATGTTCTGGTTGCCCCGCTATCAACTCCTTTCCGAGCAATTCCGAGCGGTTTGGTTCAATCTTTTGTGGGCGACAAAATCGGAGGAAGCGGGATCCGTCCGTTGTCGTTGGCAAAACTGGTGCAAAACCCAAGCGAACGAAAGGGACGCGTATTTGAGCTGCTGGGACCCAAGTTTTAGCGCGATGGCGGCACCGAGAGTTGATTTAAGAGAGCGCACCCATAATGTATCAATAAAATGAAGTGAACCATTTGTAAACGATTATTTATGCATCGAGCACATACCGAGCGTGCGCAGGCGCGAAGGACAGAAAAGGGAGGGCCGGTACGGTGGGGAAACTAACCTTGTCTTCGATACAGCTATACATCGGTGGAGAGTGTGTGTTTGTTTTGCATTTTCCTCGCGAGACTGTAACACTATGCAATACTTTTCTGCACCAGAGTTTCACTTATCGCCAAACACCGCAGCTACTATGACATGAGAAGCGATCTTTACTCGTGCGCGCGCTTTCCATACTCCATATGAAAGGAATGCGCCAAAGTGCCACTGGATTGACCAAAAATAGGCACTTCAGATTGCGACGACAAGCGATCGGCGGAGATGGTGTGATTAAGGGATTGCTCGTTATTTGACCTGCCCTCTTGTTGCACCTTTGAAAGGGAGATTCGGTTCATATTTGTTTTATGTGAAAGATTTCTCTTCGTTTCTTTATACTAAATGTATAATATTTGCGGGATTTGCGCAAAAACGAATGAAATAATAAACAAATCGTTATACATAGGACGTATCTTCGATCGGACGATGTAATGACGAGCATGACTGTCGTTCTGAATGTGGCCAAATTTTTACAGTTAATGTTACATGCATCGTCCATATTATCGATATGATTCTTAACGTTTCGCGGCATGAAAACGTTCCTTACCAGCTGTGTCCTTGTGTTTCTTCGTTGTACAATGAGGCAACATTGATCCCTTGTGCAACCAACAGACGACTCAAGACGGATATGCTCAAATAGATGAACTACTTGGTAAGAAGGAGAAAAAAGATGAACAACAACTTTACACATGCCTACGATTGCGTCTCACCGATCAACCAATCGATCACCTTCTTTTGGCCATTGGAACGGTTTTTCGCTTCGCCAAATGGTGGAAGTTTGACTGGGGGTGTCAGGAAGGTGGCTGGTGGGGTGAGGTTCATCCGTTCGTGAGCATGCTTGAAACACAACAAATGATATGATTATTATTATCATCCTGCATGGAAAATCATAGGAAGAAGCTTTTTGAGGGAGTGCGGGAATAAGGGTGCGAAAAAAAAGAAGATTGAGAAAATCGAATGGCAATAAACTCTGTGCGTTCTGTGTTCAGCCTTCTTCTGTGAAGGAAATGCTAACCACAGAGAGCGATCGGAACGTCGAAACAGACAGGCAAAACAAACGATAACACGTCAAAAACGATAATCGAACGTACAATGGCTTGCTGGACCGTGCAAAGGAAATGGAGGCACATAATTTAGAAGCAACATGGCGCGCTTGGTCGAACAACTCGGCGTATCGCAACGGGAGATTGGCAGGAATGAAGAAGGACCGTCATTATGCTGTACGCTGCTAGCTTGCAAGTGCGCAAAATAAGGCGTTAAAACTGTTCTGTTCCTCGGTCTTCCCTGCGGATGCCTTTGGTGTAAATGAATGATCATCGTTAGCAGGACGACGTGCTTAGTGTGCTGAAGCGTGCGCGAAGGAGACAAAGTTTTCTTTCGCCTGATAACGGCAGATAAACTTATTGATGCACATTTTGGGATTGTGTGGGGTAGGTTTATCAGGTTTGACAGGGTTGATTTTTATTCCACTGGCTTTCCATTTCAAGCACGAAGAAATGTATACAGATGCTGACGAATAGGTGATCGATCGATCGTTCCAAGCGACAGCCAAAATGAGAGCTATAACCGGGTCGGTGTTAATCTCATTAGTAGAATGACAATTCTTCTACTACTAAGTCTTTACTCTTCTACAAGCCATCTCTATGTCCTGCTGCTCGTTTTACCCTTGTCGCTGTGATGCTGTTTCCGCGCGCAAACGTATGATTAACATGCTTTTATCACGCATCGGCTTGTCATTTGAGTCCTTTGGTTAGCAGTTTAAAGGTCTAAGAACCATCTCGTCTCTCCGATACACACCGAGAACAAAAAGAGTATACACGCCATGAACATAAAAATCTATCCACATAGTATGTCGTGAGCGTTTGGGGAGAAAACGATCTGTCTTCCAGAAGCTTGCCTGTCCGGTGGTCGAGCTGCAAAACTGTTCGAACTGGTTTGGTGGTCATTTTTCTTGAGCTTGTTACGTATGTTATAGGATTGGTGATTTAATTTTTGGCCGGTTCTATTCTTCCACACACTCGCCGTTCACTTCCGGCTGAATGGATGGCATGAGCCATTCTATGGTATGCGCGTTATGTTAATTTAAAATCATGTCAACTACGGGTGTCTCTATTTTAAGGAGTTTTGATTTTTTTTGCTTTAGCGTTCCCTTGCGCACAGTGGATCATTTGTTCGAGAAAAACCATTTTGCTCACTCATTGCAGGGCGTGGTGCGCGAGCCTTATTTGTGATGTGATTGACAATTGCAACAATGAAGTGTCAGCAAAAGTTTAACATTGGTATTAAACATCATCTGGAGATCGTACACCGATTACGGTTGCCAGATTTTGGATGTGGCATGGAAAAATGACTTCCATGTAGTAGACGACGAACATTGCACTGAGTGGGGGACTGTGCAAAGGATTGTTAGTTATGTGAAACGCATAGAACAAACTACACAAGTTATTTGTCAACCGCTGTTGATGGTTTGAGCGGTAAATCACACAGTTTCAGTGAACTTCAGAACAAGCTTTCGCATTGGTAGAAGACAGCAACAAACACACCAGCTTAGGAAGGTTTAATGTGTCACCTTTAGTTGACATGATTTTAAATTAACATAACGCGCATACCATAGAATGGCTCATGCCATCCATTCAGCCGGAAGTGAACGGCGAGTGTGTGGAAGAATAGAACCGGCCAAAAATTAAATCACCAATCCTATAACATACGTAACAAGCTCAAGAAAAATGACCACCAAACCAGTTCGAACAGTTTTGCAGCTCGACCACCGGACAGGCAAGCTTCTGGAAGACAGATCGTTTTCTCCCCAAACGCTCACGACATACTATGTGGATAGATTTTTATGTTCATGGCGTGTATACTCTTTTTGTTCTCGGTGTGTATCGGAGAGACGAGATGGTTCTTAGACCTTTAAACTGCTAACCAAAGGACTCAAATGACAAGCCGATGCGTGATAAAAGCATGTTAATCATACGTTTGCGCGCGGAAACAGCATCACAGCGACAAGGGTAAAACGAGCAGTAAGACATAGAGATGGCTTGTAGAAGAGTAAAGACTTAGTAGTAGAAGAATTGTCATTCTACTAATGAGATTAACACCGACCCGGTTATAGCTCTCATTTTGGCTGTCGCTTGGAACGATCGATCGATCACCTATTCGTCAGCATCTGTATACATTTCTTCGTGCTTGAAATGGAAAGCCAGTGGAATAAAAATCAACCCTGTCAAACCTGATAAACCTACCCCACACAATCCCAAAATGTGCATCAATAAGTTTATCTGCCGTTATCAGGCGAAAGAAAACTTTGTCTCCTTCGCGCACGCTTCAGCACACTAAGCACGTCGTCCTGCTAACGATGATCATTCATTTACACCAAAGGCATCCGCAGGGAAGACCGAGGAACAGAACAGTTTTAACGCCTTATTTTGCGCACTTGCAAGCTAGCAGCGTACAGCATAATGACGGTCCTTCTTCATTCCTGCCAATCTCCCGTTGCGATACGCCGAGTTGTTCGACCAAGCGCGCCATGTTGCTTCTAAATTATGTGCCTCCATTTCCTTTGCACGGTCCAGCAAGCCATTGTACGTTCGATTATCGTTTTTGACGTGTTATCGTTTGTTTTGCCTATCTGTTTCGACGTTCCGATCGCTCTCTGTGGTTAGCATTTCCTTCACAGAAGAAGGCTGAACACAGAACGCACAGAGTTTATTGCCATTCGATTTTCTCAATCTTTTTTTTTTCGCACCCTCATTCCCGCACTCCCTCAAAAAGCTTCTTCCTATGATTTTCCATGCAGGATGATAATAATAATCATATCATTTGTTGTGTTTCAAGCATGCTCACGAACGGATGAACCTCACCCCACCAGCCACCTTCCTGACACCCCCAGTCAAACTTCCACCATTTGGCGAAGCGAAAAACCGTTCCAATGGCCAAAAGAAGGTGATCGATTGGTTGATCGGTGAGACGCAATCGTAGGTATGTGTAAAGTTGTTGTTCATCTTTTTTCTCCTTCTTACCAAGTAGTTCATCTATTTGAGCATATCCGTCTTGAATCTTCTGTTGATTGCACAAGGGATCAATGTTGCCTCATTGTACAACGAAGAAACACAAGGACACAGCTGGTAAGGAACGTTTTCATGCCGCGAAACGTTAAGAATCATATCGATAATATGGACGATGCATGTAACATTAACTGTAAAAATTTGGCCACATTCAGAACGACAGTCATGCTCGTCATTACATCGTCCGATCGAAGATACGTCCTATGTATAACGATTTGTTTATTATTTCATTCGTTTTTGCGCAAATCCCGCAAATATTATACATTTAGTATAAAGAAACGAAGAGAAATCTCTCACATAAAACAAATATGAACCGAATCTCCCTTTCAAAGGTGCAACAAGAGGGCAGGTCAAATAACGAGCAATCCCTTAATCACACCATCTCCGCCGATCGCTTGTCGTCGCAATCTGAAGTGCCTATTTTTGGTCAATCCAGTGGCACTTTGGCGCATTCCTTTCATATGGAGTATGGAAAGCGCGCGCACGAGTAAAGATCGCTTCTCATGTCATAGTAGCTGCGGTGTTTGGCGATAAGTGAAACTCTCGTGCAGAAAAGTATTGCATAGTGTTACAGTCTCGCGAGGAAAATGCAAAACAAACACACACTCTCCACCGATGTATAGCTGTATCGAAGACAAGGTTAGTTTCCCCACCGTACCGGCCCTCCCTTTTCTGTCCTTCGCGCCTGCGCACGCTCGGTATGTGCTCGATGCATAAATAATCGTTTACAAATGGTTCACTTCATTTTATTGATACATTATGGGTGCGCTCTCTTAAATCAACTCTCGGTGCCGCCATCGCGCTAAAACTTGGGTCCCAGCAGCTCAAATACGCGTCCCTTTCGTTCGCTTGGGTTTTGCACCAGTTTTGCCAACGACAACGGACGGATCCCGCTTCCTCCGATTTTGTCGCCCACAAAAGATTGAACCAAACCGCTCGGAATTGCTCGGAAAGGAGTTGATAGCGGGGCAACCAGAACATACAGTGGACCGCCTTTGCCAATGCCGAACATGTGCTGCAACTCGGTGCACGGGGACGGATCGATACTTAACATTTTACATACATTACATTTTAAGCCGAGCCGAGCCGTGTGAGTGGTGCGTAGCTTATAAGCGTTTCGCTCGATTATGGTTCCATGCGTGCCGCATTTTAGGAGCTGCTGCTGCTGTTGTTGCTGCTGCATTTGTCGCGTAGCAGAGACTGAACCGAACCGTCTTGAAGCCATGAAGGCAGCTTAAGAGTCTCACGTCTTAAAACACACACAGCTCCGGCACACTCGTTATGATCCATCTCGACCCATTTGCCTAAGTGGTGCGTAGCTTATAAGCGTTTCGCTCGATTATGGTTCCATGCGTGCCGCATTTTAGGAGCTGCTGCTGCTGTTGTTGCTGCTGCATTTGTCGCGTAGCAGAGACTGAACCGAACCGTCTTGAAGCCATGAAGGCAGCTTAAGAGTCTCACGTCTTAAAACACACACAGCTCCGGCACACTCGTTATGATCCATCTCGACCCATTTGCCTAATCACACGAGCAGGCGACCATCGTCGTGTGTTTGTGTGTAAGTATGCCGATGTGCGCACTCGCGTATGGCGGCAATGCCTGCAGCCCGTTTTAGCTAGAGTCAGGCTCAAGTGGCTAGAGCCACTCCAGGGCACTGCCAAGGATACTCTTAAAAGTCGGATCAAGCACACACCTCAGCGTCGGGCGGGGAAAAAAGAAAAGCACAAGGAAAACAAAACAAATATTTGCCCCGTTACACATTGGCCCGGGCACGGTGTAGACGGAAAGGGTTCCTATAGGTCCGGAGCAGAAGCCGAATGCAAGCCGACGCAATGTAAAACAATCTTTCCAACACTCGGAACACGCCGCGCATAGGTGGCCGATGAAGTGTTGACGGCTCTTGAAGATAGAGAACGACGTAACAGAAAGTACAGAAAATATGTACATACAATATATGAGTGTGCAACAACCCAATCGTTTGCGTTTGATCTAAAATTCGATTACTCGGGGATTACGGGGAAAAATGTCTGCACCATTGCAAGCGAAAACAGTGCATGGTGAGTGACGTAGTGTACGTCGTCATAGTCGAAAGCAAATAGCAAATTAGGCGGAAGGCCGCAGTACCCAAATATTTCAAGCACACCTTTCGCGTTGCGTGATCGTAAATTATCCTTGATAGAAAGGGACGATGAGAAAATACACACAGACCCAGACAAAAAGCTGATACGACTGCTCGAAGGTAGAACGAAGCCCAGAACTTGATTTCCACCACGTTTCTCCCATTCCTTCAACATAGGTTCGTTCGGGAGGGGGCGGAGGGCTCGAGATCAGGCGAAAGCGAATCATCTAAAGTGAGGTGAATAAAAACACCTCCGGCGATACCGAAACTTGATCCGACGACGACGACGACAACGACGAGGAATACAGAATGATGGCGGACAGCCGAATTGGCGGTAAGCGGCGAATTGGAAGGGCGGCCCGTTAACGAGTGCGCGGTCAGCACACTGCTGTTCTTCCTTCGCCGTTGCCCCGACGATCCGGTTGTAGGGCTCGTTAGAAGAGTTGAGTTGGGTCAATTAGCACATGGTGAAAACAGCTCCACGCTGATGGATGAACTGAGGCGTTGGCCACGAAGAGCCTCGAACGATCGTGTGGTGGGCATATACAGCTGCAATCTTGTGTGCCCGTGTGTGCGAGTGAAAGAGCAAAGTAAAAAAGAGACTAACAACAACAACAACAACAACAACTACAACTATTCTTCACCAGCACTTTGCAGACCTCCACTTTTCCGTGGCGCTGAGTGCATGAGATGGACGCACAGAATGGACCTTGTTTGCAGCCCCGCTTCTCGTGGCTCCGCGCTGTTGGTCGCTCTCGCACACCGATCTCGTACGCCAGGCCCGGCCCGGCCCGGCCGAGTTTGAGAACGATCATCTGTGTAAGCTTTTCCATCTAGTTCCGTGGCTGTACCGTACACGGTCTCTCGACACCCGGGACTCAGCACTCCGGTTGGATAATTAAGTGAATGATGTCTAATCGAGCGTAATAATTTTTATGCTCTCTCGTTTTCTCTTTCTCGTCGATCTCCTCCCATTTACCTCGGAGACGTAGACGCTGAGTACATTTTGCACTAGGTGCGTGTGCAACGTGACCCGGCACAGGAACTACAGCGAAAGAATCAGCTCACCGCGCACGAACAGGACACGCAGAACGTCAGCTTCTGCGTTTGCTGTTACCTCTTTCTACCTTCTGCAGGGGTTTTGCAATAGGGTTCACGCCTCTCCGTTCTATGCGAAATTAATACGATAGTTATTAAATCCAAATAGCTTCCCTGAGCAGATGTCTAAAACCGCGTACACCGTATATAGCGACATTGAAAGCGATAAGCAAACGTGGCCAACTGCAGTGAAGAACCCTGTGTGTTACCATTTCGCCATTGCTCTTAAGATAATTTCCCTGTTGCGTTCTTACTTACGCTTCCAGCCCTTCCGATGCACATCCCTCAACTGGGTGCGTCTGTTACTTAACGCGTTTCCTCGCACTCACTTTGCGCATTGGTTCATTTCCACGGTGGCCCAAGACGATGACAGATACTCTCTCGCAAATGCAAACAGCGCATAAGTGTGTGGAAACGCATTTTACTACCACCTTTCTGCTCTCAACGGATCGGCCCCGTTATCGGTTCAATTTGAGACAATTATGTATGCTGCATACTTTGACGAGCAAATTGTTTCTGCGTACAGGTAAGCCGGAATGACCGTTTTGTAGTTTTCTACCACAAACAATAACAAAAAGTGCCAGACTGACTGAAGTTCAATGAGCTCGTACGCCCATCATCATCGCTTTTATCTTTGATCGGTCATGGCGCCGCTTTTTGCGGTAGTTCTACGTTGGTTCCGTTCAGAAGAACCGCATTCTAATGACCGGTGCGTTTGACTTACCCATTGCATCATATGTCGAATGGTGCGCTAGAAGCGGGCATAATCAATAATTGATTTCCTTTTTGTGCAAATTTTATTTAGACACACACGCACACACACGTGACCAGCGTCGCATGCCTGCACCGGAGAGAGTGCAATCGACGTACCCGGTTTGCCGCCTCGAATGCATCGAACGCCCCGACACGACTCGCGACCGCCGTGGCATTGAGGCCAATCGTTATGCATGCCAATTATCAACCTCACACGACCGATGCAAGCTCATCTGGGCAGTGCGATTCCACGGTGTGTCGGTGTTTGTACCACCAATACCGGCCATCCTGAAGCCATTGTGACGGTGCCCAAAATGGCGTGGACCCGAGCATAAAATCAAAGGAAGCCATACCGGAAAACGTATACGGACTGCTTCCTGGGTGGAAGGCATCGTGCAAATCACATTGCTATGGATTGCGGAGCGCGCAGAATCGAACGATCGTCGAACGACTGGCGTTCGCTGCCTTACCCTCACTATTTTCCTCAGTAACGAGCTCCAAAGAACAGTTCTCCATTGTGCCCGCGTGTTCAAGGACAAAAAGGACTACAATGAAAATGGCATGCAGTTCGCATCATTGGCCTGGTTCTTGCTGCTGATTGTTGCATCGACCCATCAACCCGATGACGCAGCGCGTTTCACCACTAGCCCTGCAACATATTATGTCCTTTTCGCGATCATTCCTTTCGCCAAAACACAGCAGCAGCAGCAGCAGCAG
>KZ064587.1:0-10531 GCA_002091835.1 Anopheles maculatus | reverse complement strand
CAGTGACATTTCACATTGAGAATGTATTCATTCTTGTTGTTTTTCGTTTCTAACTTATCGAGCTTCGGACACGATTGTCGGATGTTTATCTCCGTATCGTATTTCGAATGCACTCTGCACAGTTTCACTAATCGGGATTTTAATTTCCGTTAATTCACAATATTTTACACGATAGATATTAATATTTTTGACATTAAAAATCTCATTTTATGCACTTTTGCAAAATATTTTGACACTTAATACGTGGCGTTTATTTTGAACCATTCATATCTCACGATTCCTGTGCGTAAAAGTACAGTTTGACACTTTTTGCAATCAACAAAACATTAGTATAGAAGCAATAGTTCACCAAATGAAAGCCTCCAAACGTTGCTGGATGCCACGCATCCACCGTAGCTCTCCACCCGGAGGGAAAACGATGCCTTGCCAAACTCTAGCTTGACCGCGCGCGCGTCTTGATTGGACGTGAAACAAGTTAAAGTTTTCTGCCAAACTGCAGAGCAGCAGCCTCCCGTACACCACGGCGTTCAACACACAAATGAACCGCGTTCCGCGAATCACAGCCACCCGAACACCCGAACGCAGGAACTCAGCGGTTCACGATTCAGGACCAGGGCTCGAGTCACTCACATGAACATCCTGCTCAACGGCTATGAACCACCGGTTTTGTCTGGAGACAGTCTGGATGGCAAAATGGTTGTTGCACGATTTATCTGCTTATCAGCGGAAAAAGTGAGTCAAGGTGAGGAAAATGCTATCTTCGCTTCGGGTTCATTCGCACCCGCGCAACAACCAAACAAAAAAAAAACAACGGGACGAGTATGTATCAGAAGGAAAAACCACACTTGAGCGATGACTTTCGTGAGTGTATGAATGAGTGGGTGAAACGGACGGGAACATTATTTCCACCCGTTGCGCGCCATCACTGGGGGGCGTTTTTTGTCCTATCGGGCGGTTGTTGGGTTGCGCTTTCTCCCGGTGGTTGCTGATTGCTCGGTAAACACACACACATACACACATTTTCGCCTTCTGTAAGCGATCTTTTGGATGGGAAAACGGAAAGGGCGAATGCAACCGTACACCAGCATCAGTTGAATCAACATCGAAATGGGCTCGCACACGGATGACGCTTGCTTGCAGGACCAAAGGGTCAGGGCATATTTGTCACTAGATGGCGAACGGTACGGAAATGAAGACGGGAGTGTGAGCGCCTTTGTTCGATGGTTTCAAGTGGAGCCACTACTGTTGCAGCTGCTGCCGCTAGGGGTAGAAAGCCCTCATATTAATTCACGCACAAAACCCAGCTGCTGCTGCTCATTTCATTATGACCCGATGCAGCACGGTGGGTTCACAGAACATCAACAATGGAAAGCGTAATCGGAGAGTCCCACACCACTTGAATGCGGGGAAAAAACAAGTCAAACCCTGCTCATGGACAGCGGAGAGTGTTGGGCTAATTAACGGAACGGCTAATAGACAGATGATCCTTCAACACGGGGGATTAGGGTAAAAAGGACAGCTTCACATGGACTTGGACTGGATAGGGATCAATTTTTCCGTTTAGCAATCAAGAGATTAATATTCGTAATTGGCACATTCACACACACACGATAGGATAATACAGAATGAACTTAAGTACAAGAGAATTGAGAGTCCAGGACAACAATGGCAACTTTTCAGTAAGAACACCTCTTGACTGGCGCATTTTAGGCTCTGTTACTTCACCATTTTCCCCACTAGCGCATCAACTATTTACTTCCACCACCACACGACGTTCGATGCAACGACGCATAACATCCAGCTCTGACCATCCTCTGGTTGGCTGCCGTACACAAATCATACGTCAAAAAAGAGCCACACATTCTTTTTTCTGGTTTGCATATTTCTAGTGAATGCGAGCAAAAAATCTTTTCCCATACACACACACACATATCCCACGGATGGCATGCGTACGTGCACAACATAACCACTCTCGTCACCACCTTCTCTGCTGCTATGTAAGGATTTTTCACCATGTTTTTTTTTTCGGTGTGTGTTTTTGTCCTCCGCTAGCAATGACAAAGGACACACAAACGCACACGCACACAAAAGAACAAACGAAGAAACAGAAGGACAGAAGGCACAGGAACGAGGGCAAAAAACAAACCCTTGGATAAGCTTGTCGCACACAAAAACTCTCCAGCCGGAATGTGTTGCCACTGGTCGGGCGGTACGTTTTTATAGCTTGTCTCTTGCGTTCCTAGCTGATGATAACAAATAGAAGAAAAAAAACGCACCCCACACACACACACACACCCCTCCTCGTATTTTCCTGTGTTTTCTCTCCCCCCTTCATTCAAGCACATCCTTTCTGGTACACTGGTGGTGAATCCCAGGTTTTTTTTTTGCAGCCCATTTCCGCACACATAAGCGATGGCACGCATCACTCAAACGGCACCCCGAATAAGCATGGACGAACCCAGGCAAAAAAAAAAAATGGAAGCAAAATCACCCAGAAGCAGTGAACCGAAATTTTGTAAATCAATCCCTCTTGAAGAGTGTCCCGTGTACAGTCATCGTTCGTCGTCCTTGTCGATGTATAATTTCCATGCTTCCATGGGTGTGGGTTTTATCTTTTTTTTCGTTCTCTCTCTCTCTATTTCTTTCTCTCTATCTCTCACACACACTTTTTATGTTTGTTCATTCGTTTCAGCAGCTTTCATCCGTCCTCTTCCGACGCATAATTCTCACGTGTCTTGCTCTATCTCTTTTCCCTGGTACACCTTTTTGTCACCTTGCCGCATCGCATTCGGCTGTATCAAAGCAAATCGTGACTTATGGGGTCGCTTTTACAATATCGCTTTCCTTTTCCATTATTCCTCGTCCCGCAGGCGCTACTTCGACACCGACCGGCATAGGGCAAAGCATTACTCTGCGGCGCGCGGTGGCTTTCAATTTTCCACCATCTGTTTCGTCGAAAGCAAACGGTGCCGCCGCCGCTACTGACAGCTCACGCCTCGAACCCGCTAACGAACCTCGGTCTCGGCTGTTGTAGGCTGCAAGCTGAGCTGGTGTGTGTGTTTTATGTGTTCTTCTTGCAAGCTGAGCTGGTGTGTGTGTTTTATGTGTTCTTCTTTTCCATTGATCGGTTGTTTGCATCTCTTTCTAGCCGTCTAGTATTTTCAACTTTCTACACTACGCGAAGCTTTCCCGTGTACAGCACTCAATCATTTTCCTCCTTTTACGCGTGTATGTGTGTGAATGTGCCAATTACGAATATTAATCTCTTGATTGCTAAACGGAAAAATTGATCCCTATCCAGTCCAAGTCCATGTGAAGCTGTCCTTTTTACCCTAATCCCCCGTGTTGAAGGATCATCTGTCTATTAGCCGTTCCGTTAATTAGCCCAACACTCTCCGCTGTCCATGAGCAGGGTTTGACTTGTTTTTTCCCCGCATTCAAGTGCGCTCTTCCCTGCGGCGTAATCGGCAGGGCACAGTGGATAATTTAATCATTTATTAAAGCATATTAAATAATCGCATTAAAAACGACTCGTCATACTCCGTCATTCGCGCCGTGCCCTCGCTGTCCTCGTGGACGTGTGTCCCGGTTTGTGTGTGCGGTGTACACAGTGTGGTTTTGTAGGGATTTGTGCGAAGAGTGTGTGTGTGTTTGTGTTGCTGTTAGATGTAAATATGTAATATTTTCGTGTTGTGTGTGTGTGTGTGCATCCTGTTATGGTGTGAGCAGTACTATCACGATAGAAAAGTGAGAGTGAGAGTGTTTTCATCATCATGAGTGAAAATGAAGTCACTAAAATGAAACAAACAAGCTTTCGATGTGTTCCTACTCTTGCTATCGCACACACTCTCTCTCGTTCTCTCGTTCGTTCTTTCGCTCGTTCGCTCTATCCTACTCTCACGGTTAGCTTTTATGGTTCATGCAAGGAACAACCCCAACATGTTTCGAAAATTGCTTGCCCAAAACAACAGAGAGCGAGACACCGTCGGACGTGGTGTGATGCGCCTGCTCCGTGTCTCTTTGCTTGTCCGCACTTCTTCGGCTTACCGTAGCCCGTGTCTTATGCTACGACGCACACTGGCACCAACACATACGGGTGCCGTAAATTGGGTGCGTTTCGTAGAAAACACCGGTATCCGTTTCGTAGGAACTCTCGCCATGGCACACGCACACACACACATGCGCGCTCACATTACGGTACATGCTTGCGGACGTATCCTTTTGCCGAAGTGAAGCGTGAACTTTGTGTGCTATTCATCACCGTCGACTGTGAAACCTTCGTTCGCGTACTGTTTATTGCTGGGTGGAAAAAACCTCGTCCTTCTCATCGGTTGTTCCATGTGTATGCGTGTGTATCGCTCGGACGTGTGTGTGTGTGGGTTCAAATGATCGCTTAATTGAGTGGCATTGCTGCGAGGAATCAGGGGATGGGGGACGATGATATGATGATGCTCATTTGACAGTATTTAATCAGTGAATGCAACTTTCATTATGTTTTCCTTTTTGTACTTTACCTTCATATGGCGTTTTTGTTTGTCAACCACAATGGATGTCGCTCCCGGGGGGGGTTTTTTTAATCTCTATCACGCTCTCACGTAAACCATTCTCACTCTCGCGTTCTCGTTTTCTCGGTATGTTTTTTTCTTTCAATAATTTGACATTGATACCACTGTTTCTGCCAGTTCATTTGTTTCACTTTGCATTTGCCTTTGCCACGTTGAGTGGCAGTTTATGAATAAAACATTATTATTGTTACGATGAAACAATAAAGCCACCGCTCCTCGCTGCCACCCGTCTGCTGAGGAAAGGAATTAATCAGGTTAATTATGTTCACACTTTCGGTGCGGACGGGGATGAATTACACAAAGTGACGGGTCGGCATAATGTTCATCGTGCAATGCGATAACGGACTCATGAATGTGGCATTATTTGTAATCGTTTTCCATTGGAATGTAGCGCATAATTAGAGTGGTACTATGATTGTTTTTAGTGTTGTCAATTTGAACGAATAAAAATAAAATAATGGTTGATCGCTGAAGATTGCGTTACCGCATAAAACATTTTCAAAACAAATTTTTATCGTGCTCCTTCTCTTGTGAACGTATTTTCATACTCTATTTGTTTAACTGTTTGTGTTTTGTTTACATAAGAGTGCTCAAACCAATCCGCATGCCTAAATTGATGTTTATATTTTACTTTTAAAGTGAATTAAATAATAGAAAGTGTTTCAAGCGTTCACGCAGATAAAAAAAACCAACACCAAAGAAGAGAATTCACTTATATGCTAGTGAAGTGTGTCAGTTGTGTGACAGTTAATCCAGTGTGAAAACAAATGTGTGAAGCAGCTGCTCGCGGCAGACAGCTACAGCAGGTGCACTAAAATCGCGAAAGGATACCGGTGAAAAGAAACATTTATACCTGTTGGTGGATTTAATTCGCTTTGCGCTCGTCAACCGTGTGCGCCAGAACGCGTACGGTTACGGATTGACAAATTGGCTCCGGCCGGCTACCATCGGTTGCTTTCTCATCAACAATATCAACACCGATATCAGCAAGAGCAGCAGCAGCAGCAACAGCAGCAACAGCAGCAGCAGCAGCAGCAGCAGCAATTTGATAATATGACTGCCAATTTGAAGGTGCATTTAACTATAATTATATTTAATTCGTGCACATAAATAGTTAATTGAGGTTGGGTGGCAAACTGGGACAGTTTTGTGGGTGGGCGAATTGACCGCAACGTTGGACGCTTGCCACACTGGGTTTCGGCTTTTGTTTTTCCCTTTTCAGTAGATGGTTTTCCGGTTTTGGGGTGGTAGAATTGTGTCCTATTTCCCAGTTATTTTATAGGAACCTACTGTCCAACTGTGTAAAGTTGGTATACGACAATATGTATGAGAATTTGTTGTGACTAATTAATGTAGGACATTGTGTTGCTTTTTGTGTGTTGTAGTAACAATATTGGAATTGAATATTTGCATTATTAACATGATATGTGGTAGTATATTTTGCAGATAAATTTTAACAGCTTTGTTTATCTTATCTTTACAGGGTCCGCCTCCCCAGGGGCGCCAGTTTACGATAGCGGAAACGCTGGAACGGATTAAGGAGGAATTTAACTTTCTCCAAGCACAGTACCATTCGTAAGTACTTATTATGTTATCAAGAATGCTTTCTTAAAGCTGGAAATTCCATTCATTTTTTGGTAGATTCCTGTCATGAAGTTTGGTTCATTTTATCCTAACATCTCTGCCTCGATTTGTTGGATCCTCAATATCTTAATACCTTCCAGAGAAGTGTGGTTATTCAGCAGTTGCAGTACACCAATGCTTGATACAGGTTTGCTGTTTATCCCTTTCGCTCGCGGGTGGAATCAAATGATTAGCAGCTGATTATGATGTTAATTTTCCGAAGCTATGTATGCAAACGGAACACTGCAAAACATGAGCTCCCGGAGGGATATGTACGGGCATACGATTCAAAATCCTTCTCACCAGCTTATTTACCAGCTACACCTATTGCACACAGACATCGCAAATCCAGAAGCGTCTTAGCACAGCAAATGAACTGCTTGCGGCGAACGAATCGTCGTTAATCAGCCCTTCGGGCCCGTGCTGTCGAGGGTTGGGTTTGGGTCAACCGCCGGGAACAACGAACATCGCGTAATCATTAATTTAATTGTTATTATGCTCACGTGTGGCGCATATTTACGCTCACCATTACTACCACCACCGAAAAGGTGGCAGCCGTAGTATGCGCACCGTATATTCGACGGCTTTTCGGATTATCGGTGGCGAAGTGAGTGGTTGGGAATTTAGGAAGGATAGAAATTGAAATTGATAGCATCACAAACTATTGGATGGGGGTGGAAGTTATGTGTCAGAAATTTGGCCCTCGACACGACGGCTAACCTCACAATCAACGGATTATTCATTTCTTCCCATCGCTGTCTAACGTGCGTCCTTATCCCATTTGCTTACCTTTCACGAGCTTCCGATACCTTATGCCGGCGGGTATCAAATAACATTAATGGATTTAGCTTTTCAATGAATCCTGCGCTGCATGTTTGGCCCGGACGTATAACTGGGGGTTGAAGAGGTTGAGATATCGTGCAACGGGAGGAGAAAACAGTGATTAAGGTGATACGGTGAATAAACATCCTTAATCGCATTGATTAGCTTGTTAATTATGAAGGAGCAATTTCTCGGATAGAATCAGTTGGACAAACAGCTCGCAATAGCTGCTTCACTTTAGTGGCATTGAGCTACCTTACTAATAGCATACCTTTTGAATATTTAGGGCTATTTCGTGGCATACATGCGATGTACAATTGGAATATTACAAACAACATGTAAGGTTAACTTCAATTTTGTTTTCCAACTTAAAAACCTAAGTACGTTCAATGATTCTCGTGAGATAGAATCGAAAGAAGAAGGGCAAAACAAAACTGCCCCAAAAACGGAAACGCATCTTTGGTACGAGTGCACACCGGAACCGGAAAACAGCTTGATTGAAATTATGCACAAAACAAATTAATACGGCACATCGATGATGATACATCGGTGCGGCCCGTGGTACACTGATGAAAGCAGGAACGAATCGCTTCCGACCGGTTTTCGGTTAATATTGAGCCGCCGGCATAATGATGAACGGCGGCGGGCCTGCCGATGAAGTCTGCCTGCTGGTATGTGTCGGACCGATAAGGGGGAAAACTGGTAATGTTTATAATGAGGTGGCAAACGAAGGAAGCACCAACAGGAACAATCAAAGAGCGAGAGAGAGAGAGAGCGAAAAAAAAAGTGCCGTGAGGAAAGCTCGTCGTTTTCAAGGACTACCGAATGAATGAAGCGTAATGGAACCGAGGGAAGCTAAGCTTGAATAATGGAATTAATGGGCAATACGCACCCTCAGGATGGTTTTTCTAGCGGCGCGTTTTGCTGGATGCTTGCGTCCCTTCTGGTGCCCAGGTGAGATCCGTTGCGATGGTGGGAACAAGGATGGGTGCAGCAGCAGCAACAGCAGCTGCCGTGTTATTGCTATGTAATCCTCCTCTCGTGTGCACGATACGGTCTTGCGATGATGCCTTATGGCGTTTGGCCCTTTTGGCTGCTGCCGGATGGTTGATCGTGATTAGGAACAATAAAAACATGTTCACCTAGTTGTGTGTTTCTTCGGTGGTGTGATGAGAGCTGCGAGAGAGCATAGAACAGATGCAGATATTTGGAATGCTTATTGAGACCATTCTTTTGTTTTTTTGAATTTAGAAAGTTACAGCTCAGCTGTTGAAGACTTTTATTAATTGACATTCTTTTACTGAGGTTTACATCTTAAATTTGAACAATTTTCATTTCGTTTGAGGACTATGTTAACTTCCAATGGATATTAAATTTTCGTCGACATGAATTTCATTTTTGGAAAGTAATATTTGAAAAGTCAAAACTACAGCAATTATGCACATAAATCAACAGTCTTGGCAAATCGAGCAATTTGTTTATATTGTACAGTACTTCTCAGGGTGGATAAATATAATAAATTATAAACGCATAAGGTCAAAACTTCAGGTTCTCGAGGAGTTTTTGAAACTATCTCGCTTTAAGATATTTTGCTTTTTGTTGTTTTAAAAAGGAGGCAAAGGTATGACATCCAATAAATAGATTTGATGCGATGGATATACGTAGACAGGCCGAATTTAATTTTTTTTATACAATTTGAGTGTTTGATATTGATTTTATCTGTTTGAATCTGTTTATCAGTTCGCGCAGCCCGCCGTCTTTACATGAAAAATTGGAGAAATATTTAGTAAAATATTGTGAAATCTTGCAACTGTTCGTTTTTATCGAAACACCACAATATTTAGTTGATTAATTCTAAACTTTACGATCAGTTTTATCTAGATTGAGACACACTGAAGCATGTAATCAAATTGGTTGATTTCGACAGGACTTTTGAAGTATTTGTTGTTGAACTATTGAAATAATTTTTCACGCAGTATTCAATCCATTCTATTCGTTCTTTAATTTCAACAAAACTGATGTCCTCTCCTTAAAAGTCACCATTTATTTGAAAGTTACAGCTCAAACCTGAAAATCAAAACCCTGTTTTTCTTCTGGCAAAGCGAACAAAAAAACTATGAACAGCGAAAGACGTTGCAAAGTGCAAACGAATCAACGAAGCACACCGGAAGTGGTGGCAACAAGAACGAATTAAATAACACCCTTAATCTCGTAATTGTTAAGCCATGATTGTAAAGGCACTGCCGCAACCCTCGGCATCGTGCAGCGAAAAAGAAAGGATGTAATGTCGTACGGTCTGTGTAATTTCGTTACTTATCACTGGACTGGCCAGCTACGAACCGTGCGGAAGGAGAGAAAAGGCAAAACAATCCTTAGCGTGTGGCCCTTGTCTTTCCTTTCCCATTTCCTCCTTAAATCGTTCGTTCGCGTTGTCCATAACACAGAACGCAAGAGTGAAGAGCAACGTCCCTGTTCGCGTCTGTTTTGTTAGCTAAATTTGTCCTTTTTCTTGTTCCTTTTTTTTTTGGGTCGCCACAACCTTCCCACCGCTCCTCGGTTAGTTATTAAACTCACTTTGCGCCCTTATTTGCACACGCGGGGCCCGATTTTTCTATTTATATTTCAATTACACCCTTCATTCGGCCACATTTCACAGCACACGCCACCCTGTCGCCTGTTTTCCCTTCCAATTACAGACACACACTCGCATACAGAGTCACACTGGCTGTTCAAGCTGTTTTCCCATATATCCTGCCGCACATTCCCTGGCCATTCCCTGTCTTTCGTTGCGCTGGGCTGGTGGGACTCGTTTCGTGACAACGGCGCTAAAATTGTTAACTTTTCTTTCGCGTTGCTTCCTTCGTTCGCCCCCCTTTGCACTACTCCCCGCACGCGGGTTTTCCGGTCGAGAGGAACCATTTTTATAGGATTTTCTTCCCTTCGTTCGCTTGCCCTTGTTGATTCGGGTGTGTTGTACTCTACCTACCTAATTCCGTTCCGTTTTCACCGTCATTATTGCTTCCCGGTTTTCGTTGCCGTTACCGTTTCCTGTGCATCATTATGACCACTTTAGCGAATGTCAATGTGTGTGTGTGTGTGTTTGTATGGATGGCAAAAGAGCTTATGCACAAGCTCACAACAAATACCTTCCACCACCCCGAGGCCAGCTGTCAGCTTTGTGCGTGTGTGTGTGCGTGTGTGTATTGTTTGGTTTCGGTACTTCTGCTGATTTCTGCTCACCGAATCGACCAACCAACCAATCGACCCCTATTAATTCGCGTATGTGATTTCATCCCTCGTCCTTACGCCGCTCCACAGATTATATCAACGTTTTCTGTGAGCGTTGAACAACAGCGCACACAAAAAAAAGGGGACTTTGATTCCTTCCTCCCCGTTTAAGGGAGGGATTTCTTCTTTTACGCATGTTTTTTTTCACCATTGTGCACGCAAAAAGTGTCGATTTGCTTTGTTCACAGTTTTCGATCCCCTGTTCGATTTGGTACCGATCCTTTGGATGGCAG
>LULA01017490.1:0-13876 GCA_002091835.1 Anopheles maculatus | reverse complement strand
TGGTGTGTGTGCAATCTGATCCTGCGTTACCAAAAGCGATTCCAGCATGCGCATTCTTCTTTTCAGAAACTCAACTAACAAATTATAATTCGGGCTCTGAGCGGTAGTAGCATAATTTTCCCATTCGCGTAACGTTTCCATGGGCAGCTTCGTTGTTAACAAGTGCTCTAAAAGTCCACCCCAATGCTCGATCGGTTCGCCAAGTTGACCAAGCGTCTTTTTGTGGCGCTCAAATTCGTCCACCAGCATGTGAAGCGTGATGGCTGATTCTTCAGCGATGGCGGGCGTTGCAAAAAGCGCGGCAAAATGACGACGCTTTAGAAGGTACTCATTCGAATAACGCTGCACCACCGAATCCCAAGCCAACTCGTAATTATCAGCACTGAGCGCAATCGATTCAATAAGCTGGGCCGCTTCTCCCTTCAATGCCGCTCTTAAGTAGTGAAACTTCTGTATTAGAGGCACCTCCGTATTGTCATGAATTAGGCCCTCGTATGTATTCCGAAACGGTAACCACTGCATAAAATCACCACTAAATTCAGGCAAGGAGATCGTGGGGAGCTTTAACCCGGTCAGTGCCCTGACTGCACTCGTTGCATTTTCCGCAGCAGCATTTTTGCTCGTCAGCTTCGATTCCAAAAACGTTTGGACGCGGAAACAAATGTCTTCGTAATGCGCTCGCTTTTCACTGTTGCTGATAATTTCCACTTCACTTTGGGTATTTTCTTCCAATCTCGATTGAGTTTCGTCCAGTTCCGACCACAAACACTTAAAACGTTCCAAACGTATTAATGCACATTGAGATAATTCTGCCGTCTACACTTTTCTCTATATGTTCATACTTTATCTCTTGTCGTATCGCAATTGCTGTTCCTCTTTGATTTTCGTCCGTGTTAGTAATAATGTCATAGCCTCTGAGAAACTCTAATGACTGATCGTTTACTTCTTGCATGCACACTATGTCTAATTCCGATTTAACTATAAAGGATTTTAGGGCGTTTGTTTTGTTGCTGTTTGAAATGTTTGCAATATTTACGGTACCAATCTTGTAAGATAATCCAATATTCATTGTCTTTTAGAACCACTGACAAAAGCTTTGATATGTATGCCTTCTTTCACTACTTAAGATGTGTGTGTTGTGCCGGTAAACCGACCGACGAAATTCTCTTTTTTTTTACTCTAGCAGATTTAGTTCGTTTAACTTTTCCGTGATATGTTTTTAGTTGCGAGTTAGAAAGATGTTTTCCTACCTTTTTGGCCTTCAGGAGTTGTAGTTTTTGCTGAATACCTGGTTCGTCCGCGTTTTGATTCTACGGTAACAAAGTCCGTTAGTTTTTTTTCGGCTATTCTCTTAACGGATGATGATCGTGATCTTTGTCTGTGGCCGATATTCTCGTTTTCATTCTCTGCGTCAGATACTGTCAGTCTGTGTCGTGGTGAATATGCCCTCTTATCTGGTGTCATATTGTTCCCTTGTTTCGATGTGCCGGGTTTTGGTGATGCTGCGCGTATGCTTTTTGTCTGTATTAGTGACGTCATTGCCATATGCAACTAGTACTGTATCTGTTTCACTACTCCTGTTATCCGTAGCAGTGACGTTTGCGTAAGTGTTTAACCTCTCACCAATGTTTGTTTTTTGAGCTGTTAGTTTGCGATTCTGCACGCAGGTCATACCGTGGTGTACGGCCTTGTCACATTTTCGGCACGTGGCTTGTTGTCCTCTATAGGTCGCAAGTGTCGTTTCTCCGTTTATTCGGACGTACGAAGGGATTGGTTTTCTTACTATTATCCTAACGTAACGAAACCCGTTTGGTAAGCCAGCACTTGGAAATGCTGCACTCCATACACCTTCGGCTACAGATACTACTTCGCCGTAGTTGCTCATATATTGAGCAATATCAGTGTTTGTGACGTTCACTGAAGCGTCGTGGATCTTCACGATCGTTGAACCAGCATCCATGGAGATGGCAATTGGGTACGTTTTTTTCTCGGCTTTCTATCACATGCCGACCGTCGTGTTTTTCAACGATTTCCAACGCTACGTTTGGATCCTTTATTTCAACATGCGCGCATGTCGATGATGTCTTTAGGTGAATCCTATTCAGCTGTTCCGTACTCAGACCGAGCTTGGAGTAGACAAAGTCAATCACCTGTGCTGGAGGTGGCTTCGTCGGCACGTTGGAGAAGTCCAACTTTATTGTGGCCGCTTTCCTCAGCGACATCTCGGGTCGGTCTTTACACTTGGTTTAGATGTATTGGTTCTCACTGTTACTTTCGCTGGAGATTACGAACAAGAAACGTCTGCTTCGTACGAGCTCTAGAACCGAACTGAATTGTTAGGGATTTTTATTAGAAACGTACATTTGTTTTTACCTAACTTTCTAACAGACGCATTCCGTGGAACTCACCTTTCGAACTATCAAATTCAGGGTTTTACTTAAACTAGAAAGCTTTTTTCTTTTAAAACTGGTCGGCAGTTACAAAACAGTTACTTTGGTCTATATTTTAGGGTATCGTAAAAGTCCAAATCATATCATGTTTTGCATAACTGCTTTCTTCTTCTTCTCTGGCACTACAACCTCTGTAGGTCTTGGCCTGCTGGCAATTGCTAGCTCTCTGTGACTTAGTTATACCCGTAGCTGGATAGTCAGTCCTGCGTACGGGGAGGCGGTCCGCCGGGATTCGAACCCCGGTCCTGCCGTGTGAAGACCGGCGCCGCTATCGAATACACCACCAGGCCGCCCCTTTGCATAACTGCAGGAGTAAAAAATATCGTGACTGGTTCGGAAATTTGTGCAAATGATATTTTACCGTATCGTAATGAAATAGTTTACGAGACGTGGCCAGGCCATTAATCTTAACAACATTTCAAATCACTTAGTTTTCATGTTTCATTAAGAAGCCAGTCATGTTTCGGTATAAGGTGGAAGCAAAGGTTGAGCTACACTACCAACTTTCCTACATACTCATTTGTTACATCTGAAACATATCTTATCTATTTAAGACACCGAGCAATCTAGACCAGAAATGTCACACGAGACTTCCTTGGAAGAATCCTCGTCAGAGAATCTTGAGACAATCGGCTGTCAAGATTTTTGTTAGTAGTTTCTCCTGAAGGCAATTTCTAACTTGGACACTTCATTACGTCCATATTGTTAAAACTGATTAAAAAATAATTAAAAAAAGCATACAAATGGCAAAAACAAATCCACATTGTAATCACTTAGACGGTTTACATCCCAGAAATTAGTCGCTTACGAGAAGACGATAACAACTATTCACAAAGATTGTTTAAGTAAAGCCAGCTAGCTTTTTTCCGCGTGATATTAAATATAAAGCTAATTTTCTGTTGCAAGTCCTATCAATATCTCACATGCAGCTTCATTCAGTCAATTTAAAAAATTTGAAATTCAGTACTAACTGAATTTGACATCTCTGGTTAAGATGTCAAAAATATTAGAATTAAAGCGAACATTTGAAACAGATAAACGCGTAAAACTTCTCTGGTTATCTCAGATTGTAGTTAAATCATCCTTTCTACAATATTAATTCCTTAAATCAGCAAAATAATCCATCCGTATCCATCTTCTCAGTAAAGCAAATTTCTGTTTTCACTTAAAACCATGTTATTGAATATTTGGTTGTTAATGCGATGCTTAAATCTCTTTCCGTTGACTTCTTTAAACGATTCCAGCTATTTCCTGCAATCTGTCGCACTTGAATTCATTAGCAATTCACACGCACAGTCACAGTCGGAAGCGGAAGCATGGGAAAAGCGGAAGAACGAAAAAAAAAACACATCCCACCCAAACTTTGTCACTTTTCCGAACGGTGCTCATGTATCCACTTGCGGCTGGACTCGAAAACTGGGTGTGAAAAACTTATCCCGGCAGGTGGCCTGACACTTTCGCCAACAAATTTTCGCACATTTCCCACTCGTCAGATCGTCAGAATCGGATCGGCCCTTTTCCTTCGTCTGCGGATGGCGAGTTTTGCTCGGATTTTCCGCACCCATTATTCCTTTCGCCACATACCAATCTACGGAGGCCAAAATGTTCCAAACTGGTTATGGTTGTTCGTGTGTCGAAATATTTTCACCCTCAAAACCGGGCGGTTCACTTTGACATGGGCCTGCTTTGCGGTTCGCTTTGCTCAAAGCGCTCCACGGGAAATTGATGCCAGGGATTTAACGATCGCCATCGGAACCGAACGTAAGGCCATGAAGTGTGGGCAACCTTTACGACAGTCTGTGGTTTCCTGATGCGAGCGTATGCGCGTGTGTGTGTGTGTTTGTGAGTTTGTTTCAGAGTCCTAGTTTTTCCCGCACTGGGTGGGCTTTTCCTTTTGGCCACCGAGCCACTGATTTCCTGCATCAGTGTGGCCTCCATTACCATTCAGTGCAAAGTAACGATGGCGTTGGCCGTTGAAGACGTCGATGGTGATGATGATGGAACCTGGCGGACGATAAAGTTTCCCCAGTGTTTTTCTCCCCCCATCGACCCGTTGCCGATGAAAACGTGGGGAAAATGTAAATACATTTTAAGTGGGTGACTGCGTCTCCGTCTCCGCCAGCATTACAATGGAATGTTAATGAGAAACTTCAACGTCTCTTGCTTTAGCGGAATGGCAGCAATGGACGACGCTACCGGCCTGACGGAGTGTCAATGGCAACATTCGATGTCACACGGTGTAGAACTCTGGTGGGGCCGTAGCGGGAAAGTGCCTCCTTCGCAGCGTTTCGAAATAATTGAATTGATCCGAAAAAGATGGGAATGACTCTGGGCTTAAAAAAGTACAGTCACAATAAAAAAAAACTTGTCTACCACCGGACAATGGCACTGGTACAAAAATTTCACTTTAAAATACAAGACAGACTTGACAAGCGCGCGCAGTTCGCATCTAGCTTTACCCAGGAGACGAAAGACGATTAGGACAGCCCATTTAAACGTGAACCCACGTGTCGGGATGATTCGTTCGGTGGGCCGGACGGATGAAAGGCGTTCCGGGCCACAGGGAGGTGAGCTGTTTCTCGGATGACAGCGGCATAAAAAATTGATATACCTTTACGGGAGTGAGTTACTCCCCGTGGCCTGTGTATGTGTGTGTGTGTGTATGTATGTGGGATGTTGGTGTTTCGAAGTTACATAAAAAAGTAAAGACTCGAAAGGCAACAGCAACACACTCATAAATGATGAATCAATATCCGTTTCGCGTAAAGTGGGAGAAGCTTTTAAGCAATGGTTCTAAGGTTGGCATGTTGTCACTTTCTACTTTTCGACCCAGCCTCACACACACACACACACATACTTCCATACTTACAAATCCGCCCTTTTGAAGACAACACCTGTGGGCGACGATGGTTGAAACTTTCAATTCGCGTTCTTAGTACCCTAGATCGGGTAAAGGTGTCCGAAGTGTCAGCTTTCGTTGTTTGTTTTTTTTCGTATACTAGGTTTTCCCATACATAGTTTTTGGGTGATTTTATTTATTAAACTTTTTGCGTTATAAAAATCTATGTTACATTTAATACAACATTGTAGCAGGCATTTTTTTCTTACAAATTAAGCATAAATGCAAATTGTTGAATGCAATTTTCAATCGCTAGCCAATTAACAGATCCCAGGAGATTAGAGCACTTACAAAAAGATTAAGGAATTTTGTTAGAAAAAGTACCTCTAGCAATTGTACTAACTCATGTGTGCTGAGGAATAAAATACTCCTTTAGCAAGCTGGGATGGTTGGACCGCTTTTAAAGGCATTAGTTTCGTCAACGCCTGTCAAATAATTTTATTTTTCATACATTGAAAGTGTAAGTAGTAAATTTAGAACGTAAAAAACATCTGCAATCATACAATGAGTTAAATTTGATATTTGTAAACATTTCTGCATTTTGTGTATCTTCTCTTATCTTGTTATTTAAAAAAATATGATGCGTCGCGGAATCAATCGGAAAACTTTCTCAATGGTTTTGAGCAAAGGTGCGTGCTTGATGCAGAATTAATTTTGAGAGTACTTTTTTTTTACTCCAAATCCTTATTTCGAATCCTAAAGGTTCATCCTAGTTTCATCCGATCTAACTTCAGCTTGGTAAAGCGTGAAGAAAGTATAATGCAAACCCATGATTTTAAAATCAACACAGATAAGATTTAATATTTTCAAAACATTTTATTCAAATGTTTAGACATTTGAGCGATCAAGAGAGGTAATATTTTATTAATAATTTTATTTTAATGATAGTATTGCACAAATACAGTGATGGAGCGTAGAATTTGATACTCTTCTTTTTTATAAAAAATACGTAAGAAATAATGTTTTATTGACGTTATTCCATGCATCTAGTTGGTTTTTGTGTAAACTTTTGCTAAAGGTTTTGAAAATACCCTTTCATGAAATCGATTCTAAATCTCTTTTGACGATTCTGTTTCACTCACTGATTTGATCATTTTGGGGCAAAAACAAATGTGCTATATGTACCAAATATAAGCTGGTTCAGTATCTTATATGTAGTATCGTTATACTCAGAAGAAGAAATTTTGTTGCAAAAAAGAATTACAAAGCTTCTCAGTGGATTCTTTTCTCATTGTTACGCTCAAAACTGTTTCATTCGGCGACCTGTCGTGGGTTTAGTGTTTGTGAAATGATAATGTTTGATTGCTTGCTTTGTAGATGAACGCGCGTTAAAAAACATTCATGTGGTCACTCGTTGGAGGTTACAAAAGTCAGTGTAAAGCTTAAAATTTATCATACATACTTGTACGGTACAGAAATAAATGCTAGAGGTCTTTGTAATTGACTCTTGCTAAAAATAATCGTTGTGCCCACTTTTCATGCAAGACATTCCATATGAATAAACTGTACCTGAAATATGATTTTTTTACACATCGTGTTATTGAAACATGATGGGCTGAATGCAGAAACTGTATGGATTGTAAATACTTTCAAAAAGCGTTTCAAGAAAAATGTTCGGCTCTAAGCAGTTGAAAAATCTTCCTTAAATATTGAGATCAATTGTTTTTGTTCACGCCCAACGGTTAGACTATCCGCATTATGCATAACCAACCCGAAGCTAGATCGGACGAATCTAGGATGAACCATGCGGAATTGGGATTAGGAATAAATGAAAGTTTTCACTCACAATTAAACCTTCGTCTAGTACGCACCTTTACTTAAAACTATTTGAGAAAGTTGTCGGAAGTAATGCAACAATTTTCATATGTGAAATAACACACAGAGTTTAAACATTTTGTCTATCCCTTCGTGTGGAAAAACAGTGTCAAATACAAGCCAGCTATCTATTGCTCTGTCGATGAGTGTTTGCTTACTCAACGTACAGGGTGCTCATGTGTTTTGCGTTGGAAGAGAGCTCACTGTAACCCCGCAGAGTACACAGTATTGCAAAGCGACACATTATTCTCCAGAAAAAGGCATCAACAATTTAAATCTTACTTCCGAAAAGAAAATACAAAGTCAAATAACAAAAGATTTATTTGAAAAAGGGTAAAAAAATACTTTGAGCGTGGTATAAAACACAAGGGGAAGTAAATATTTTATAGTACTTCTAAACAAAGATCATTCCGTTGTGCTCCTTACACGGCACAGTTCAGGCCCACCGTGAATCCCGATTGGCGTCAATATTAAAGAAGTTTTACCTGCTTCGGGGCCACCTACAAGGGCGACACATACGCACACTTTTCGAAGACAATATTAGGCAAGAAAGAAAAAGCATAAAAAAACGTGGCAAGGATTTGAATTTGTCGCTTTTTTGCGGGTGCGTCTGTTAAAAACACCTTCATACACCTAAATCGGACGCATTCAGCCGTGTATGGAAGCGATATAAGCCACCAGGTGGAATGGGTAAGTAAATGCGGCACGCTTTTACCGCCACTTTCGGTCGGTATGATTTTATTAAAGTTAAACTTTTTTTTTTATAAATCCACCATTTTTTAAACACCCCTTACACCAGGCCAGGGACTCCCAGGAAACAGCAAAAGAGCAAGAGCGTGAACGAAAAGAGGCAAAGTCGATATAAAATGCACGATGTACGACAATTTTCAATATCAAGTACTTATCTGTTTACGAAGATCGGTAGGATTTGAGCACCTTTACCCATTCCACCGTCGTATACCGCTATCTTCCAGACCGAGGCGACACGACGAAATAGAAAATGGTGACTTTTAGCATCTTTGCAAGCAAACCTTCCACATTGCTCGCCACGAGTGTGGGCGCAAGAAAGTTTTCTCACCGCCCTATAAGCAAGCCTGGCTTCACCCTAAACGATAGCTGTTTTCCAAACCCTCAGTGGTGTGGAAAACGCTGAAGACAGAAAGCTACAAAATGAATGTCATAACAATATATTTTAATACAATCATTTTTTACTTTCGCAAAAGAAAAGAAAGGAAAGCTGGGCAGAGATTTTCATGCGCTTTTTTGTGATGGATTTTTTCGCCACATTTAGCGTGCATGTGTGTTGTGAAAATCTGTTTTGAGAATGGGGAGTCTCAGACACACACACACGCGGGTGGCCCACGATCATCTCATCACGCGCTAAGCAATAAAATAAAATTCATTCATTGAGGCGTATCTGGTTGTAAAAATTTTGCGCACATACACATGGAGTTTCAAATACGAGCGTACCCACGCATTGAATGGATGGTTTGTTTTGAGTGATTACCATTCACTCAAGGATCAACGATGCCGGAACGCCCGACCAGCCGAGGAGGTTGCGCTGCCAGTGTGCTGCTTATTCATCATGTCCCGAGTTGCAATCACGTCACAGACGCGATGGGATAGAGGGATGTGGTGTTGGGTTGAACCGGAGGGATTCGCCTTTTTAGCTGGCGAGAAAAATAGACGCCCAAACGCACCGTGTTGATAAGTGAGCCGTGTGTGTGTGTAACGCGCTCGAGCTGCGGGCGGCCCGTCTGCGTCGGAAATTGGATCGTTCGGGATGCTGTTGGAATGCTTTCGCACGAACCTCCAATAAATCAATCAAACGTACTAAATTTGGTATAATTTGAATAAGCTTTCGCAATCACGCCGAACCTTGCCGAACGGGTTAGATGGATTGGACCTGTTGGTTTGCAAAACCAGTTGGTGGGTGCATCGTTGCTGTTGGTAGCAATTTCTTGACACAGCAAGGACACCGAAAGAAGAGCAAACGTTGTCGAAGAGGGAAGGATTCGGCTTTAATTCAATTTTGCCGTTCTCTCGTACTTTTATTCTTTTTCGAGCAAAGAGTCATTGAGGATAATTAACATGTAAATCAAATTTTATTCCAACCAATCACAGTTGAAATGGCACGTGGAAAAACAATTCGCAATCGTTAATTAAAACACTAATAGATCCTTCACATAACGAATGATTGATCGTGGCTCAACATTACAATGCTCACATCCAACCCCGAAAATAGTAAGCTCTCGGTTTCTATCCCACATCGTGTCAATCTTTAACAAGCGTAATTGTTTTGGACGATATACTTTTAATGCATGACGTTTGGATCGTTTTCGAAAATGGGCTTGTAGCTTAAACTCGATAATCGATGCATATTGACGCATACCTACAGCGATGCCTTCTACCATCCCGACTATCGTGTTGGGTTTGTGGAACTTGTGCCAACAACTAACATCATCCTCTATCGAACACTGCCGATGTGATTTTTTCCTCTTCCTGTTGCTTTCCTACCGCTTTTCGCACAAGCATAATTGTACATCGATCGAGCACCGGCTTCGGGAAGCCTTCAACATTTCGCACACTGAAACCGATGAACGATGCCAAATCCTACCGTGATTCCCAGGTCCAGTGTTTCAATCCCGGCATCGATAGCCCGGCGGATATTTTCATACCGGAGGAAAATTGTGAGTAAAGCCCGGGCACACAAGAGCAGCTGCGAATCACTCCCGAAGCAGTAGGCCTTCCAGCCACTTTACCGGAACGGATCCGTTGACCGAAGCGAAGGATCGAAAACTGTCGTCGATGCATCGATTCATCGCAACTGGATTAAGTGTAGTGCAGAGAGAGAGAGAGGGAGAGAAGGCTTTGGAATGGAAGACACAAAAAAGCACAAATCTACCGTGTACCGTGGGCAATGCTTTTCTTTTTTTGTTGGTTCTCGTTCCACTTTTCCCTGTTGCAAATACCGGGAAAAAAGATGAAGGTGTATCGGGTCCGCATTTCCACCGACAACTTACCACCGGCACCCAATGCCAACGAAACATAATCGAAATCCAAACTTTTCCCTTCGAATCAGAGAAAACATGCTGGTGGCCGTGCCGGAGCGTGACGAAAAGTGTACATCTACGTGCGCAATCGATCAATTTGACAGAGTGTTGATTGTGTATTCATACGAATCTGCATGTCGACCGTGAGAGCACCAATTGGGATGGAGGGAGACAAGTGTTCCCTGTAGGTGCAGGAAAAAGCGGTAGAAAAAACAGCAAATAAAGGGTTTGGAAGGTTGGTGAACAGAAAGGAGAACATCATTTCTTCCGATGCCGCTGGGAATCGGAAGTATTGCACTGATGCGTGGAACATTGCAGGCGGTTTTGGTTCGGGTAGCTTTCTTAAAGGCTCTATGACGCATCATCATCATCGTCGAGGGGCTGGAAGTTGGAGGGGTACGCTGAAGAAGGCAAGAAGCGTGTGCTCAGAAACGGTTCACTGCCAGCCAAAAACATGGAGCCCTTACGCTCGATCGTGTGTTGGAAGCTGACCAACCGAATCCTGTTTTTATTCTGCACCATGTACCGAATTGAAGCAAACGTTCCAGTAGCAGGTTGTTGTCGAAAATTGACTCCACGTGATTTTATGGTAAAGTTTCTGTTTATATCTTCGATGTGGTTCTACGTATTTGACGTACTGCGTATTGAATAAAAGAATACTTAAAAAAATATTATGCAAGTAGCAAAATACATTTCTAAAACCCTTTTACTGTTCTAAAATGGCTTTAAAACTATTCATCTTTCAACACCCAATGCAGTTAATTAAGTCGTTTAATATAATTACGTTAGATTTTAAAACAATTTGAGTTTTGTTCGCTTTTTCTTCAGGAAGACAAAATTAACTGCTTTAATATTTTGGTTCGGTGTTTGCAACGTTCTTGTAAAGAGGTTCTTTACCTCCTGGGCTCTTCTTCTCAACGAGCCAATAGATTTTAAAGCACTAGTTATGTGCCCACTCTTAAACTTGTGTTGCATGTAGGTGCGAGCACGGCTTAGTCGTCCAAGTGATTAGAGACACCGTTGTTAAAACAAACTTATCGTAACTTAGGTAAAGGTCACCAACGATTCCACTTGTTTCTTTCAGTCTGTTCAATTGAGCACGATAGCCCTTAGCACACATCGAAAGAAAATAGCGATTTCATTGACATACTCCGTCATTTTATCGGATGTGTTACGTATCTACGATGTGTTATGCATTTTGTGTATTTTTCGAGTCTTTTGGATCTCAGAATATTTTGCAGGTCGTGTAAGATACGATGTGCCTTTAGATATCGCTGGTCACGTGGTTTTCCGAAGTTATGATCGTACTAAGGTGGAAGAACTCCTCTTACACCTTGTAATACGTTGCTCCCCAGCGCCTCTGCAAAACATGTACTTTATTTTATCGCATATATCATTAATCCTGTTCTATCGAACTCAATCTTCACCAAGGTATACATCTCTGTGTGTAAAAATTGTGCCACTCTGTTGCAACCCTTAAAAGCCGCACCAACATCTGCTGCATGGTACTGCTGCATGGATCGATTTATGGTGCCATAGGCCGCATTAAAGTCAATGAAAAAGTTGTGCGTTTGGATCTGGTGTTCCCTGCACTTCCAATAAATCCAGCTTTCAAGGCTGATTACAGTTTCCGATGGTGAAATGGGGTTCAGGTAGTCGAGGCAGGAGTGTCACCGATCTTCACATGACAGAACCAGGCAGGACTGATTGTCCAGCTATGGGTAAACCGAAGTCAAGGAAAACCAGTAACGGCAGGCCAAGACCTAAAGAGGTTGTACGTCAAGAGTCATACGCCAGTGGTTATTGAGGGACATTAGTCGGTGTCCTTCGCCAGCGATTCCCCAATCGTTATCGTGAAGTCCCTCGCCACATTAGCTTTATTTAGCCTACCTGTGTTAAGTCTTGAGATGTACTGACAGCGTAGCATATTGGCTACGCGCAGTATCTAGCCTAACTTAACCAGGAACCTGTCTGAGTCGACGTTTGTTCCTCTGTAGGTCTGTACATCGACAATATCCAAGGAGTGCCTTTCATCTATGATAACGTGGTTAATCTGGGAATATGGCTGCTGTGGTGAACTCTAGGTGTAGCTACAACAAGGTGCGCGCAGTATTCTGAACACAATTTCTATTTCCTTGAGAAAAAGTGAGTGTTTGGAATATTTAAAAATATAGTATTGGTAATTGTATATACTGTTTTAAGACTCCTTCTTATAGTAGCAGAATAACAATCAACGATGAATGACTACATACTTGAAAACAGTTTTGGACTTGTTCGAAGTGCAGCGTAACTAAATTTGTTATACAATCTTTACTCTACAGTGTTAATCCAACTGCATAGTTTCCAGTAATATCGTTATCAAAGCCATTTTTAGATCGGAATCTAGAGAACTAGCTACCAAGAAATAAAGTATGTATATTAAGCGTATAAAGCGTATAAAGTATACACTTTTTCATCCTACTTTGGATAGCACTTTTATAACGGAAGTGAATATATCGGCAAAGAGATGCGCTGAGGAACAATGCTTTACTTTAAGTGTTGGGGCGTTAAAAATTTTCTGTAAAAGAAAAACACACTTCTACACTTAACGAAGGAAACAAGGAAATAAAGATATTCAATTTTCCGTGCTACTACTTCGGCATCACACTCGTGCTGGTCTTATGATACGAGATTTCTCCGTGCGGAACTAAAACATTGCCCTGCGTGTGAAAATACAACAGATGGTACGAGGCACATGTGCTAAGACGAAAGTCAAGAATTTGTCGTCAAAATCGTGAACCCGTGAAAAATGTTCCGTTCCGTATCCGTGGTTGCTGCCGGTGTTGGGCACATTTTCGCATCCCCTTCATGTACACCCACACACTCACCCACAGACGCACACGAGCATCGGTACTAGGCGATACAATTTTAGACCTATTTCTTGCTGAGGAGGAGTAAAGCTTTTTTTTCGCTTGGTTCACTCAGTGCTCGAGAGGCAGAACGCGATGGATGGGAAATGCCGAAAAGCTCATCAATACTAATGCCGCAGGTAAGCCAGTCAGAAATGGATCCCTGCTACCGTCGGCTTGCTGGATCCTCCCAGAATCGATGCATGAAGCACATTCTTAGCATTCCTCCGTTTCTAACTGGGCCGCAACAGGGAAAGACGGAAAAGCGTCCAGACAATGTACTGTACGGGCAGCGTAAAGGGGGAAATGCTTTTCCATTTTGCTCGCTTTGATTGATTAATAGGGGGCCAAAGTGATTCTTAAAGAGGATTGCGGGGTGTCCTCGACGAAAAAAAAGGGGCGATTTGGTCCATTTTTCGCAACTCTCCAATGTTACACACATCACCGCCTTTTCCGTAGCGTGTGAGTAGCGAATGAAAAGAAAACATGTGGGTGGAATATTTGGAGTTTGGAAAATTTCATTTAATTTCTGTCAAATGAGGGATTACATCCCGCACGCCACGCATTTGTCGCCCCGGGTTCTGGGTCACGTCTTATGACACTCGACACTCGTACGCAACACGCTCAGCATCATTTGTAATCGCTCAGGAAGCGGAATTGATGAGGAATTTAGTGCCCTTTCCGACCGACCGGTTTAAAAAAGCTAACAAGGCGCGAAATGGTGCTACAGCAATGCGAGCACCCCGCATTGGAAGGGTGTCCTGTGGGCAG
>LULA01017489.1:0-13915 GCA_002091835.1 Anopheles maculatus | reverse complement strand
AGTTTTTGGATTAGGTCCGAGAAGCGGAGCGGATTTTATAGTCCGTTTATGGATTCGGACGACGATGCCGAAATAGGCAACTGGCGACCGCCAACGCCAATTGCTGGGGCGTTACTGCTGCTCGGGGTCTACTGCCCGAACCCGGCAATTCGTGGCAGCAAGACACGATGGTAAGGTTATTTCGTTTTGGTGGATGGGCGGTGGTAGGTGCACAGATAGATCTCATCGCATTTTATGGATTGTTCATATTTAATCTGGTCGTTTTTTGTTTGTTTGTTATTTTTTAACTTGAACTTCAGCTTCACCACACAGCTTGCGGAGGTGGCGCAGGATCCCGATGGATGGGTTTTTTGGTGTGTGTTACAATAAATCGGCATCGCTTATAAGGCAACAATAAGTGGGAATCGTGCCAAAACGTGCCCACCATCAGTTCGGACCAACGATGTCATTCTGACATCATATGAAGCATGCACAAACTGTCCTATCGCAACGCTGTCCCGATTAATTGGCAAGCGTGAAGGAGAAGGATTATAAAATTGGAGCATCGTTGTTATCAGACATTAAAATATTGATTCACAGGTTTTTGTTGCTGGTGAGTCTCCGAAGCGATTGAAAAATTTTAAGCTTTATTGAGCGCTATAAAGATAAGGGAAAGCTTTTAAAAAAAACCCATATTGCATTAATATACTACATTTTCTTCTTATAATTTATTTTACCATTTGCATCGATGGAATCCTGAAAGTGCACAGAATAATTAGTAGCGAATAAAGGTCCTGACGAGGCCTGAGTCAGAAAAGGTATCTAAGTGATCTCTTGTTTGAATGAGCTTGTACGACAAATGTCCTTGGACGTCCTGTAAGTTGTAGCTTGAACGGCCAATCGACTTCAGAGTCTTTTTGGCGATTAAACCCCTTGGACTATGAGATCACTTGGTAAACGAGACGAGACCTATTTACGAACCCTCTAAACCACTGCTTGAAATACGGGTTTTGACTGCTCCCATATAAAATCTATCATAATACTTCTGTTGAGCAATGGTATAGTAGACAAGTAAGAGGATTTTGCTTATTTGCTTGCTTGGAAGAGATACGACAGGTCCGATGATATGCAAATATAGTTAGAAGACACAACCCCTCTATAAAAATCAACCAGCAGCTACAATATGAGATCAAGTTAACGGATAGTTGCCTTTCGTACGCAGAATTGACTATCATCCAATCGACTTTATGTAGATCATGACAAAAAGAGGAAGAATCACATGTATTCTGAATACAAAATAAGGAAAAACGGTTTGGACGTGGTTGGATGGCCGATTCTGACGAACTTTTACAATAATTTTAGCAACCCAATACTTTTCCAGCATTAAGACATAAATAAAAGACGAAAAAAGTAGAAGCTGCTCTCATTTCACTTATGAAATATGTTTTGTTTGTTTAAAATAAAAGTGCATCATAAACAGAAAAATTTACAAAGTACACAAAATAACTCGAAAATCTCTAAATTTGTCATTTCACACATTCCTGTTACCGATCGTTCTCGCGTAAACAAATAAAACCACACACACACACATGCACACAAACACACAGAGACACTCCACACCCATTCCGTTCCGTTCCGGCATTTGCATTCCACGCCATTCGAATCGATTGATCGGAGCGCGCGCGCGTTCTTGATCTTAACCGGCGCACAAAACTCGCGGAGAGTTTGTATTACCGATCACAAACACACACACGCATGCAAAACACACCCGCGAGCGAGCAAATTCCAACCATTCGCACGGAATCCGCATCACGATCGCGAGAGCGTACGAGGAAGGCGCCACGTGCGAGAATAGCGAGCCCCAAAGAACGCGCGAGAGCATAGAAACCACCTCCCCCTCCCCAATCCATGCACGACAGTGCGAGAGAGACTGCACGAAGAGCGGCGAGAAGGAAAGCAAAAACCTAAGTAGGCGCAGCGTGCAGAGTTGGTGGGTCGTTTTGATGCGTGCCAGTCGCAGCAGAGCAGCAACAACAGCGTACAAACAGCCCCATATTTCTGTCGCTACTACTACGACCAGCAACATCGCAGCTTTCGGTGGACGGTCGCTCGCAGTTTAACGGCGACAGTGAAGAAGTAAAGTTCTTGGGCGCGCGCGCGTTTACGTACGTCCGAGGGATTTCGTTATTGTTTCTATTTTATTATTATTTTTTCGACACTCCGGTGCCTCCTTGCCAAGTGAATCACAGTGTCGGTGTAGTCGCGCGAATAGATCGTTCGTTCATTGCAAACCAAAGTCCGTTGGTGAATTCAAACCGCTTGCCATTTATTGCCGAGTGCTGGAAGAGTTGTTGGTGATAGAAACGCGTATTCCGCGAATTAGAGGCACATTTTTGCCCTTCTGCTGTGTAAGTGTAGTGTGTGTGTGTGTACGTGTGTGAGAGATAGAAGCGGGAGAGGGAGAAAGTGTGTGTTTACTTTTGCGGCATCCGGTACTCATCTTCGCAAGCGGCTCGTAAAATAAGCCAAGAGCGCGTCATCATCTGTCCTGGAGCATACAAATCAAAAGCTGACGCATCACCGCCACCAACTGGTTCAGCCAACGAACGCATTTCGTTTTTGAGGTATGTTCGCCAACTCTGATTTCGTCTCCACGCATAGCTGTCAATGACAGTATTTTTATAGCACAAAATGTGAAAACACATCATCTTGGAGATTGCTTAGCAACGACACATTAGCCATGGTTTTTTTGTGTATGATGATTAATAGATACAAAACCAAAGCAAAAATTATTCTTCACTTTAAATGTATAAAGCGATCAATCGATCGGAAATACATATTTATCAGCCCTGAATCATCATCGTATGACCCTTCGTGTCGTATAACCATTTTTCCAGGTCAACGTCTCTCTTGACAGCAGAAACGACCATGACTCCAGCAGAAGCATCACCGCTTTTGACAGTATCGTTATGCTGTAGCAGATGACACCTATCCAAGAAATGCAACGTTCTACAGCAGTGCTCCGGAAGTCTGGCGGCTTACCCTTAGCAAGGGTGCAAGGGCACGCTGCAAACATACGTTTACATACCGTTGACGCCTGTTTGTACTGCCGCAACACCTACACAACCCTAGTTGTCACGCTGGGGTGACTGGTTGCGCGCTCGTCCTTGCACGGGCAATCTCCCCAAGGGGCCATCGCACTGTGCCTGCCTGTGTGCCTTTCACACCGGAAGTCTTCAAAAAGCGACGAGACAAGCGAGCGAGCAAAAAAAAACCGGCAGTTTGAATGTCAGACTCTCCTACGCCCAAACAAACCCACTGTCGTCTATAGTCTGTCCATCGATAGTAGCTGGTCGTCGTTGTTGTTTTTTTTAAAAAGCTTTCCCTTATCTTTATAGCGCTCAATAAAGCTTAAAATTTTTCAATCGCTTCGGAGACTCACCATCAACAAAAACCTGTGAATCAATATTTTAATGTCTGATAACAACGATGCTCCAATTTTATAATCCTTCTCCTTCACGCTTGCCAATTAATCGGGACAGCGTTGCGATAGGACAGTTTGTGCATGCTTCATATGATGTCAGAATGACATCGTTGGTCCGAACTGATGGTGGGCACGTTTTGGCACGATTCCCACTTATTGTTGCCTTATAAGCGATGCCGATTTATTGTAACACACACCAAAAAACCCATCCATCGGGATCCTGCGCCACCTCCGCAAGCTGTGTGGTGAAGCTGAAGTTCAAGTTAAAAAATAACAAACAAACAAAAAACGACCAGATTAAATATGAACAATCCATAAAATGCGATGAGATCTATCTGTGCACCTACCACCGCCCATCCACCAAAACGAAATAACCTTACCATCGCGTTTTGCTGCCACGAATTGCCGGGTTCGGGCAGTAGACCCCGAGCAGCAGTAACGCCCCAGCAATTGGCGTTGGCGGTCGCATCTCTGATGAATACAAAATAAAATATTTCTTCCTGTAGTTTAAAAGCGTCTTTAGATTACACCCTTCCTTGTTTAGGTTGCAATAAATAAATTATCTAATTGCAATAAAGTTTCCCACAAACCCAAACTTGCTCTGCTCAACTCAGTTTAACGCAACCAGTGCCGGCCTTGGTTGCCGGGTTGATTCGCTCGCGTAACGTAGGATCCTCCCACGTAACTACCACCGTAGACCGTTGCTCCAAAAGCATTCCGGTTCCGTTGTAACGTCACTCGGCTACTTTCCCCACCATCGGCGAACCTCCCTTCGGCAAAAGAGCCGTGTACCGAGCTGTACATGTACTGCCCCGGGGCTGACTCAACTTGTTGCCCGTTTTAAGCCCGACCTTACATCCAAACGTGGATCGACAAATGCTTACACAGTGGATGGTCACAAACTCACAGCATGACTCACAGCTTCGGTGTGAATCGAAGTGGTTTTACGGCTGTGCCACAACACAGCACATTAAATCTGCAAGCAATAGCAGCATGATTCTAGCTAAAGTCTTGCCAAAAACGCCTTTTGAACTGGTAATGTATGTTGAAGAAGGTCCCACAGCATTGTTTCAGCAGCCCTCAGATATTCATGGAACTAAACGATCCGGTTGTTTGTAAATCAATAAATCTAGCCAGTACAAACTGGACAAACCGATTATAATGCCAAATAAGACGTGTTTATAACGTTGAATGCAACGCTTCCAGTTATAAGAGGTTCTACCGAATAAAAAACAGCTGGCTCAGACGATTTCCAAAACCAACTCTACTGTGTAGGCGGAAGCTCTCGATACGGAAATGTGCGCTACAGATTCTACTACGCGCCACAAAACACTTCTCGCACGAATGAACATCGATACTGGCTGTTTATTTCGTCTTGATTTTGATTCGCTACCCGAATGCATTCTGTAATTGAAGTGGTTTGTTTGGGGGTCTGTGTTGTTCTTTCTAGCGCATAACACGCGCCCGTTCCCACTGTTTGGGAATGCTTTTAACGGGCAGGTTGAATAACAATCCGACATTGATTTTCGCTTCACCGGATCAGTCTTCCGTGATGGATGATGGGTCTCTGATATATATGACGTAGTTTAAATCAGGGGTATAACTTTACGGTACAACAATTTTTAAATCGTGCTTGTTTTAAAAAACCATTATTCGTCATTTAAATGATCGATGACGACTAACCTTTGCAACACAAATTATTGGATGCAAAATCTCAAGATAAACAAATTCGAGTAGCATCTCGTAAACTGACCCACTTCTAGTGTCTACCGCTACTTGTAAAAGCAACTCTGAGTCGCGTTGAAGAGATTGCCGATGACCCAAGCGGAACATAAAACACACGACGGCGACATATCAGCATGGGGATTAATGTCTCGCAGTAAATCATATGCATTTTATCGCCCATATATAATAACGCGCTGCCTTCGTGCTCTCTTCGAACGGTTGCAGTATGCAGTAACTTCGTTTGGTGTCGTCTGGACGTACAGTAAATGAATGCTGTGCGAGACTTTTATCAAACCGCTTAATGTAGCATGAAAGCCGGATCGGACATTTTTATCTCGCCGACCTTGGCATCTGCTTGGTGCGGTGTGTAATTGTATTTGTACAGTACGCACTTAAACACCCGCCTCGGCACATCCCTGACCAGGACAAATCGGTCCCTACGCGGGGTTTTTGTTCGACTGTGTTGATAAAATCAATTCCCTGCTAAGTTCGATAAAAGAAAAGACACACACAGGCGCACACAGACCCCTTCTTATAGATATATTGAACAGCACACATCGGTTACCGGGTTACAGTGAACCATAGTCCAACCATAACTGCCACCAGCTAATGGAGCCACTTGGTGGCTAGTGAAGCATCTTCAAGTCCCGGATGTTCTAGATTTTATCGGGCCATCAATTTATCCAACTGGTGGGAAAAAAATGTGGAAGCATGCGATACTGCGCTTCTATTCGTAGCCATTGGCAATAACTTCGTTTAATGGGTAGTTCGATGCACGCAAGAGTTTATACACACGGGGTACACGAGCTTGGCTGAGTGTGGCAAGATTTCTTTAGTAACTTTCTGGGGCAAGTTTTAGAAAAATCACAAATGCTATGTAGAAGAGATTGCACTGGCCTTATACTGTGTTATAGATCTTACGACTGCCCAATATACCAGTTGCAGCATAGGAGAATGACGACTACTTTACTATTTTCATACTATTTGATAGACCTTAGGGCGAGTTTATTTCTGGTTTGTTTCCAGCGATCCATAAAACAATTAACCGATCTTAATCTCATGTTATGCGTACTTAAGCAAGTAACAACAGTAAGCTAATTACACCTTTTATTACAATCAAAACTGTTTGTTTTGGTGTGTAATCTTCAAACGATCCTTGCCTTTTACACGCTCCATGCGGAACAGATATTCAGCTGGAACAAGCAATCCGATTGTTGGCCCAAGGTCCATCGCGCAAGCATTATGACGCTTCTCAACCCATTCGTCAGCCGTAAATTGATAATGATTCGCTCGGAAGCGAGAAGGGCTGGCCCCGGAATGGTGATACACACTCTGTCTGTGCGCACTGTAATCGTCACCATTCAACTAAATATGGTAAACGATGATCGATGGACAATGGTGAAGCTTTACGCGCCGGCCAAAGATGCCTTATACGAGAAATGACAAACAACAATTGGTAGATGTCATTGAAACGACGTCCCATTCCCGTACGTACATTTTGTCGCTTTTTGTACATTGAATTCGCACAAAAGACTTCTTTTGGTTGGCATTAAATCAGGCAAAAATTAAAAGTTTTACAGCTGTACGCTGTGTACTTCGCTTTATGCCCACATTCTGTCACGTTTATCTGCTTAAAGCCGAGGTTAAAGCTGAAAACGAAATTTAAAGTGAGTTTTGCATTGAAACTGCCTGAAGCGGCATTCGATTAGGCCATGAGGAACACCTACAGCTGTGGGATAGCAGTTGGAAGAAATCTAGTTTGTGTCTAGTTTGCTGAAAACTGGATCAGTCAAACGAGACTATATACTGTGGACAAGCTTTTTGCAGCCTTTTCCCGATTTCTTACAATCAACATTGGCTCGATAGCGATTTCTTAACACTCTTATTGTTATGAAATATAATAGGCGCCCGGGGCGGCCCGATGGTGATGCGACAGCGGCGCCGGTCTTCACACGGCAGGACCGGGGTTCAAGTCTCATCTGAGCCGTTCCCCCATAGTGAGGATTGACTAACCAACTATGCGGTATCAATTAGTCTAGTAAGCCAGAAATGGCAGGTATGACCTTAAGAGGTCGTTAGGCCATGAAAGAAGAAGAATAGGCACATTACAACGATCTGAAATTGACTTATTTGAAAAATATTGCTCTGGACTGATAGCAGTAGACTCTCTTAATCATTCCACTCATTTGCCTTTTAACTTTAAAATGCGCAAACTTTCAACCTCCAAGAAAAAACATTACTTCATTAAATGTTGCTTCTCAATTCACAAAGTTTAAGCATGAAACATATGGCGTGACATGACATCTTCTGTCGATTACTTTCCCGAAAACTAGATTCCTAATTAGTCCTTATCATACGGAGCATACAGCACCTGATTGCTCTCTCTCTCTCTGCCATCTCCTGTGTGGTGTTCATCATCATCTGTTCACAACATTATTTAGCGATGTTGATCTGCGATACTTCATAAAGATAGCATTTTTACTATTTTCATACTATTTGATAGACCTTAGGGCGAGTTTATTTCTGGTTTGTTTCCAGCGAAGTATAAAACAATTAACCGATCTTAATCTCATGTTATGCGTACTTAAGCAAGTAACAACAGTAAGCTAATTACACCTTTTATTACAATCAAAACTGTTTGTTTTGGTGTGTAATCTTCAAACGATCCTTGCCTTTTACACGCTCCATGCGGAACAGATATTCAGCTGGAACAAGCAATCCGATTGTTGGCCCAAGGTCCATCGCGCAAGCATTATGACGCTTCTCAACCCATTCGTCAGCCGTAAATTGATAATGATTCGCTCGGTAGCGAGACAGGCTGGCCCAGGAATGGGGATACATACTCTGTCTGTGCGCACTGTAATCGTCACCATTCAACTAAATATGGTAAACGATGATCGATGGACAATGGTGAAGCTTTACGCGCCGGCCAAAGATGCCTTATACGAGAAATGACAAACAACAATTGGTAGATGTCATTGAAACGACGTCCCATTCCCGTACGTACATTTTGTCGCTTTTTGTACATTGAATTCGCACAAAAGACTTCTTTTGGTTGGCATTAAATCAGGCAAAAATTAAAAGTTTTACAGCTGTACGCTGTGTACTTCGCTTTATGCCCACATTCTGTCACGTTTATCTGCTTAAAGGCGAGATTAAAGCTGAAAACGAAATTTAAAGTGAGTTTTCCATTGAAACTGCCTGAAGCGGCGTTCTATTAGGCCATGAGGAACACCTACAGCTGTGGGATAGCAGTTGGAAGAAATCTAGTTTGTGTCTAGTTTGCTGAAAACTGGATCAGTCAAACGAGACTATATACTGTGGACAAGCTTTTTGCAGCCTTTTCCCGATTTCTTACAATCAACATTGGCTCGATAGCGATTTCTTAACACTCTTATTGTTATGAAATATAATAGGCGCCCGGGGCGGCCCGATGGTGATGCGACAGCGGCGCCGGTCTTCACACGGCAGGACCGGGGTTCAAGTCTCATCTGAGCCGTTCCCCCATAGTGAGGATTGACTAACCAACTATGCGGTATCAATTAGTCTAGTAAGCCAGAAATGGCAGGTATGACCTTAAGAGGTCGTTAGGCCATGAAAGAAGAAGAATAGGCACATTACAACGATCTGAAATTGACTTATTTGAAAAATATTGCTCTGGACTGATAGCAGTAGACTCTCTTAATCATTCCACTCATTTGCCTTTTAACTTTAAAATGCGCAAACTTTCAACCTCCAAGAAAAAACATTACTTCATTAAATGTTGCTTCTCAATTCACAAAGTTTAAGCATGAAACATATGGCGTGACATGACATCTTCTGTCGATTACTTTCCCGAAAACTAGATTCCTAATTAGTCCTTATCATACGGAGCATACAGCACCTGATTGCTCTCTCTCTCTCTGCCATCTCCTGTGTGGTGTTCATCATCATCTGTTCACAACAAGACTTTGTGAGATTGCTTTTATGAAGCCGATGCGATACGGTTAACTCTGCGCTATCCAACAACTGGAGAAGAAAATTAACCGATCTTTGCACGAACCTATGCGTGCTATCAGCCAACAACACCTGCCGCCAACACACCCAGCTGCGTAGAATTCATTAATATAATTACACCAATGAAATATATCAACCTGTGAAATGTCTTTCCCGCTTGATGTTTACCCCATCTTAACAGGAAGTTCCCAAACGAAATCAAACGGGTTTTGTTGTAGTCATTAAAATAAACATGCTGCATAAACTCTGAAGTGAATTCTATCCATACAACATTCCACATTATCGTTACTGTGTCTCTTGAATAGAAAGCACTTTACATTCCTTAGAATAAATTGCATGTTCTACAGCTGAAGAAAAGTGTCATTACTTCACTTGTTAGCACCTGGTCAAAATAATGAAGGCGCGAAAGCCGTACCCCTTGTGTACGGAACGGAATCGGATACTTTCAAAGACAGGGAACATCTAAGAGTACCTGCGTCAAATACAACACCACTAATAAACCAATCGGGTCAACGTCAAGCATTAAATGATGAATTAAATACCCCGTTCGCCCAATTAAAATAAATAGGTGTGTGGGTCGTTGCGAACAGATCAGCCGAACCGGAGAACTGGATCAATCAATAAGTGTCGTATTGTGTAAACAAGAGTTGAAAGTATTTTAGGCACAGTTTTGTACGCAATTGTAGAGTATTTTATAATTTGATTTGGATTCTTTAACTTAACTCACTGGAGGAAGTTTTTTACATGCATTCTGTAACATTATTTCCACCCGGTCTCAAACAAACATACGTTGACACAGTTGACACCTTGATAAGGTCTTCTAATAGTGTTTTAACCAACAGAATGTTGGTCACTTCTTAGGAGATCTGTGGGACTCCCAGCCGTGGTATGAAACAGTAACTGACGCTAAGATATTTTTCACCAACCACGTCAACTGTTTCTTTCGGGTAATTATCACATGGGTAGCATCGTCTCAAGCATGAAACTTGAATTTTGTACAACAATTTCCATCTTGTCCAGTTGTCATTCTTTGGATGGATGCTCCGACCACAGGATCCAGTAGTTTTGGATCGTTAAAACCACAGAAAACATTGATTACGTTTCCTAGAACCACTTCTACTGCATTAAAACATGCCCTACAATAATGTTGCATGGCAGAAATCTATGCTTTTTTATTTTTTATAGTCTGTACTGTTTTTTAGAAGTGCGAAGATTTTGTGAGACTATGCATTTTGATTTCGCCATTATGAATTGTCACAGAATAAAGCTTTTATTCTTGTTGTTTGACCGTTTGGGCCATAGCTGCTCCAGTTCAACTGATCATGCAGGAATGGTTGAGTTGATGGTTGACTTGATGGTTACGACGCAGGCTTGCCTTAAGAAAAGTATTTTAAATCTGTTTATTTCTGTTAGATATGTTTCTCATAAATAAATTGAATAACTCACAACCTAAAAAGACCTTTTTCTTCACTCTTGGCCTAACGACCTCTTAGGTCATCTTAGCTATTTCTAGTTTACTAGACTTATTGTTACAGCATAGTTGGATAGTCAGTCCGCACTATGGGGGAACGGCCCAGATGAGACTTGAACCCCGGTCCTGCTGTGTGAAGACCGGCGCCGCTATTGCATCTACCACCGGGTCGCCCCCTAAAATAAAAACCTTATCAACTTAAAATTAAAAAATGGGTTTCTAGTTATTTGTTCTTTAATTGAATTATTATACGTTAGTTTTTATTCAATTCTCCTTTATTTTCGAGAGTACACCAATCCTAAAATGCGCTAAAGCTATGAAGTTTTTACCCATAACTTCACGTGACATTGAGAAGAATAATGGCTTCCCTGTCTGTCGCATATCGGCCCCGATGAAAGATACTACATCATCACCGAAGCAATCGATATTTAAATCGTATGCACACACACACACACACTCACACACATGCCTCGTGTGCAATGGCTTTCTTTTCACTCTTGCTGCCAACACAGTGCATTAATGATTCACCATTGCTTTGCCACTGCGCCTCCCGCATACAGCGATCACTGCTCCCTCCCACAGTCAATCAATGGTGGTCCCTACCTGCCAGAATGTCCTTTGTCCATGCCAAATCGACTGACATGTAGTTGTAATCGGTGCCGTTTACCGACCTCAAAGCGTGCCAGTGTTTTCACTCATTCTAACAAGCGGCCGGTGTGGCGTCGCACCCAGGAAAGCCCATTCTCGGCAACCATTTCATGACCGTGAACAGGTGGCCTCCGGCAGTATTGTGCCGTGTGTCGAGAGTGCCACTAACGTTCGATAGCGTGGCTTCCCATGCCAAACGGCGGAAGTGTGAATAAATCCGATCCCTTGCTGGCGCGCGGAACAATCGTCAGTGGTGCAGTGAGCGTAAGTTTGGATGATTCCTGGACGGGCCGTAGCTTGTTGGAAGCCCTCGGAAGGATACCGTTGCGTACGTTTGATGTAAGCTCACTTTACTTTTCTAGAACAGATATGATTTTTTTAATTTAGTTTAAAATTGAATCCTATTCCACATGAGCTAGTTCTTATTATATGTAAGGATACTGGGCTTAAAGGTCTGCTAGGTCACGGTGGTCAAGTAACGCTATGTGGGTGCGATACAGATGGGATTCTATATCCTGTCCTGCCTCGGTAACAACCGCCAAACCCATCAGCATTATACAAGGCAAATGGATCTTGAACTCAACCTATCATTGTGGCTTTCCTGGACGTCTTTGACCACATAATCCCACCAAAAACCCTCCAAAGTCTGTTCCTTTGCCTACAAATCTAAAAAAAAAATGTTCCAACCGAAGGCCAACTACGGTTGTCGTACAGCGCTATACCATTACCCGTTCTACCGACGATGTCATCGTGATTTCGTGTTTTGTTGCTCGAAACTGATGTCCTTATTGTATATTTTTTTTGTTTCGCCAACACCAACCGATGGTGTTTCTTCCTTCAATAGCTCAAACAGTTCTCGTACCTCTAAATTGTACCTTCTTCCCATCCGATGTCGCTTTCGATTTCTAGCTCCACGTGTAGTGTTGTATATTTTATTTTGTTAAAAAAAATGTCCCCGCACACTCCCCACAACTTCCCATCCCTTGTCGTGGGCATTGAAATTCACGGTACAAAACAAAACATGCGCCTGTTGTACTCCTGTTTGTTGCATAAAATTCCCTTCGGGGCTGCCATCGTCGGTTGCCTTGCACATATAGAGGGAGGTTGCTATAAATAAATGTACCCCAGTTTTCGGATACAACCTGCGCGCCCGTTCGGAAAATGTGCAGCCTGAATGCTTGGGGTCGTCCGCATCCACCACGCCCCTAGTTGTCGTCGCTGTGGGTCCCTGACTAATTTCCGTTTTCGGACGGTGGTGTGAGAGAGCATGCAACCGAACGACGGTAACGATGATGCGCGGCCACAGCTCGCATACGAACCGAGACACGGGTTTTGTTTTGATGCCGTTGCTCAGACGCGGATGTACCTCGCAGGAAAGCGTACGCTCGTAACGTGCCACAACACGTCGTCGTGCGCTTGCAAACACAAACGTCCACCAGGTGACCTCGGGGAGTTGGGAACGTCGTGAATATGAAGCTAAAATCACTGGATTACGGTGATATTATCGAAAGCTTCACCAATCGATATGAAAATATAGTGAAAAAGGTGTGTGTTGAGAGAAGTAATAGAGGCGCCGGAATACAAAATGGCGTGGTTCCTGGGTAGAACTAAAAGCGGGACAGCGGTTTCATTTTGCTGCTGCATAAACGTGTCCTAATTGTTTCGTTCTTTTTTTCCAGATGCGCTTCCAGCAGCGCCAACAGCAGGAACGTGACCAGCGAAAGATAGAGCAGATTGCCACGAGAACGACCACTACCACAGGCACGGTGGCGATCGCTTCATCGAACGGGGGCCGCACGGCAACGACAACGACATCGACCACGACGAGCGGCAGCGCTGTAAGTGCAACGGTTGAGCTTTCGGAGCGACTCAATGCCACCAGCCTGTCGTCCACGCTCGGGGCTGGCAAGGTACGGCAAATGTTCGACGAACGTCGACACCGGGTGGCCGGCATCGACAAAAGCTACCCACTGCAACCGATCCAAACGACTTCCACCGTACCGGTAGCCCATGGTAACCACTCGGTCAACGGTAACAGCAGCAGTAACAACAGCACCAACGGCAACGATGCTGGTGCTTCCCTGGCTCGTGGTATGGCCAAGACGGGCTTGAACAACAAACCACGTGTCCCTCCAATATCGGCCAGTTCCCGGACCCGCTTGATGCAGCAGCAAGCTCAGGCGCGTGGGACGACGAACCTACGTCAGGACAGTCTCGTGGGCATGCAGGTACGTAAGACCCGTGTGTGCGTGTGTGTGTGATGCTGGTGCTTCCCTGGCTCGTGGTATGGCCAAGACGGGCTTGAACAACAAACCACGTGTCCCTCCAATATCGGCCAGTTCCCGGACCCGCTTGATGCAGCAGCAAGCTCAGGCGCGTGGGACGACGAACCTACGTCAGGACAGTCTCGTGGGCATGCAGGTACGTAAGACCCGTGTGTGCGTGTGTGTGTATGCTATGTAGAGTAAATAGTGGATCTAAAGAAGAAAGTTTCTTTACAACTCCATTGCGCTCGTTGGGCTTCAATCACTCAAACCGGTTAAATCCATTTTCGAACCAACTGAGCGTCAGCTAAAAAGTACTCTCGTCTAACGAGCCACTCACACTACTAT
>KZ064583.1:0-10709 GCA_002091835.1 Anopheles maculatus | reverse complement strand
AAAAAACGATCTACTTATCGAACACCACTTACCAATATCACAATAAAGGACTACACTGTTAATCTACAAACAATCTCGGCCTTTATTACATGTATGTTGTGAGCCCTCGCCACTAATTTTCTCTACTTTATATCGATCATTGGGCATCTTTTCTACAACCTTGTAAGGACCTAAAAACTGTGGCGCAGTTTTCATTCCTGGATTGAATTGGCTTCTTTGTACCACAACTACATCTCCTACTTCATACTTTGTTGATGATCTAGCGCGTAGATCATAATTTCGTTTTTGTGTAGCCTGAGCTCTTTCGATACTTGATCTAGCTTCAGCCCTTAACGCACTACGTCCCTCGTGAAATTGTGCTACGCGTATTTCTTCCATCAATTCCGATAAACGCAAATCTTCTTTATGCCGCATTGTCACCCCAAACATCGCTTGGAAAGGTGTGACCCTAGTCGACTGATGTACGTTCAAATTAATCCATTTTTGTACGTCTCCAACGTGTTTGTACCACTTTCGCGAATCGTTTACACATAACTTGGTCAACATTGCTAGTATCACCTGATTTGCTCTTTCGACCTGTCCATTGCCACGCGGCACGCCCGTAACTGTAATAAAGGCCGAGATTGTTTGTAGATTAACAGTGTAGTCCTTTATTGTGATATTGGTAAGTGGTGTTCGATAAGTAGATTGTTTTTTCGTCTGCACACTTCGGCTGGTCAATTGCAACTAACTTCGCGTCACACGTCCTACGTCACTCTCACCGTCGCGTTCACTCACACACTCTTCCTTCTATTCTTTGCAAGTGATCGCGTGATTCCTCCTTACACATCCACACGGCCTCTCCTGACAAATCATCCGCCTCGGATTTTATTCTGTAGTCAATTCGAACCAATACTTCTACACCGTTAGCAGATCGAGTATGCGCACCACGACGTATGAAGGTTTACTCTTTCCGCGATATGGAAGAGAGTATTGAATCCTTTGGTGCGGAGGAAGGAGAAGACGTACGGTTATGGTTGATGCAACTCAAAGGCGTGTGCAAAGCTGCGCGATGGGACGATGAGCAACAATTAATAATGTGCCGAAAGAAATTAACTGGAACCGCGAAACGTTTTGTATTTTCGCTTCGGAGCAGTTTCAGCAGTTTTAAGAAGTTAGAACAAGCGCTGATTAAAGAATTTGCACCACGCGTACGGGCAAGCGATGTACATCGTGCGTTGACAAATCGTAAAAAGAAGAACTCAGAGTCCATCCGTGATTATATTTACGAGATGCAACGGCTAGCGCTCCCTATCGAACTCGACGAACCTAGCCTCTGTGAATACATAGTAAACGGTATTACGGACGATGAGCATCACCAAACGATTTTATACGAAGCGCAAAGCATCGAACGGCTTAAGCGGAAACTACTGAATTTCGAAAGAGTGATGAAGGATTCCAAGAACAAAAAGAAGCGCGACGATTTTGGAAACAGAAAAGAGAAAGCACGTGAAAAGGAAAACAACACAATGAGCAAGAAGCGTAGTTGTTTCAACTGCGGTGAAACGTCACATGTCTCCGCGGACTGTCCACAGAAAGGTGCAGGACCTAAGTGTTTTTCGTGCAATACGTACGGGCATCGAGCGCGCGAATGCAAAAAAGGTGGCACGAGTTACCATAACGAGAAACAAAATGTGTTGATTTGTGGACCAAGTGTAGAACAAAATCATAGTGAGTACCCTCCTTCAAGTGTCACTAAGTGGGAAGACGAATTTACATCGAAGAAGTCATCTGAAAAGCAAGTGTGGTTGCAGAGAACGATAATTCCAGTGAAAGTAGAATCGGTAATTATTGACGCTTTGTTTGATACCGGCAGTCCAGTGAACTTGATGACGCGCTACACTTATGAACAAATTGGAAAACCCTGCCTAAGTACCACTACAATGAAGCTAAAAGGTTTTGGTGGCAACGAAATTGCTGCAGATGGTGTTTTCCAAGTAGATATGTGTATCGAGTGTCACCAATACCGTGATGTGCTTTTCTATCTGGTACCGAATAAAAGTATGTCTTTTGCGGCTGTGCTCGGAACGGCGTCGCTTCAGCATTTTGATGTAAAGGTGACCACGAACGGTGTGCAAGTGTTAAAGCGAGAAGAATGCGAAATTATGGAAATTATGCTGTGCGAGAACGAAATCGATGTACCGAAACAATATGCAAGTGAAGTCAAATCCCTAATTTCTAACTATGTGCCGTGTGAAGATGTAAAGAGTACCGTGGAAATGAAAATCATTCTCGAAGACGAACACCCGGTGCAAACCAATCCAAGGCGGTTTGCCCCGAAAGAAAAAGAAGTGCTAGAAAAAACAGTAAACGAGTGGTTGAACGCAGGCATAATTCGGGAAAGTAACAGTGATTATGCGAGTCCGGTAGTGCTAGCGAAGAAGAAAGATGGTTCTATGCGGGTGTGCGTAGACTACCGTGAGCTCAACCGAAAGATAAAGAAGGATTGTTTTCCGATGAGGAATATGGAAGACCAAATTGACAAGCTACAAGGGGCAAAAGTATTCACAACGCTGGATTTGAAGAATTCTTTCTTCCACGTGCCGATAGAGAAGTCTAGCCAGAAGTATACGGCGTTTGTGACACATACAGGCCAGTACGAGTTTCTACGAGCTCCATTCGGCCTGTGTAACAGTCCAGCATGCTTTAGTCGGTTTGTGGCCAACGCGTTCCGTGAACTGATCAAAAGCGGTGAAATATTAGTGTATGTGGATGATTTGATCATTGCGACAAACAGTGAAGAAGAGAACATTATCACGTTGAAAAAGTTGTTCAAGGTTGCCAGTGCAAACGGAATTGAGTTCAATTGGAAGAAATCTCAATTTCTTAAGCCCGAAGTGGAATATTTAGGATTTGTTATTAAGGATGGTACCTATAGTATTTCGCCCGATAAATTAAAAGCAATACATTCTTTTCCGGTGCCAAGAAACGTGAAGGAGTTACAAAGGTTTCTAGGTTTGACGAGTTATTTTCGTAAGTTTATCGAATGCTACGCGATAATGGCTAAACCACTAACGGACTTGATGCGTAAAAATGTTGAATACGAGTTTACAAATATGCAGTTGATTTGGTTTGAAAGATTGAAGAAGTGTATGGTGTCTGAACCAGTGTTGAAGATTTATGAAGAAAAGGCTGAGACAGAGGTGCATACGGATGCTTCAAAAGAAGGTTACGGAGCAGTACTGCTCCAGAAGGGCGCTGACGATCATTTCCATCCTGTTTATTATATGAGCCACCAAACAAATGATGCAGAGAAAAACTACAGTGCGTACCATTTGGAAGTATTAGCCGTTGTGCGAGCGGTAGAGAAATTTCGTGTCTATTTGCTTGGAATACCTTTCAAAATTGTAACAGACTGTTCGGCTTTTCAACACACCTTTAAAGCCAAGGAACTTTCTGCGCGCATAGCCCGATGGGCTTTAATGCTGGAAGAATATGATTATAAAGTAATTCATAGACCAGGAACGTCAATGAAGCATGTAGATGCTTTAAGTCGAGCTGTTATGATTGTAACGAATGATCCGGTGGTAGAGATGATAATAACTGCGCAAAAGAAAGACGAAAGAATTTCAGCCATACGACAATTATTAACAACACAAACTTATGATGATTACTGTATGAACGGCGAAGTTGTGATGAAGTTGGTGAAAGGTAAAGAAGTTATAGTCGTACCTGCAGAATTACAAGGCGAAATTATAAGAAGAGCCCATGAAAACGGACATTTCGGAGTGCGTAAACTGGAAGATATGATAGGTCGCGATTATTACATACCGAATCTCTCAGAGAAGATAAAGAGGAAGATCGAATGTTGCGTAAAGTGTTTGATTGCGGAACGTAAAAGAGGCAAAATAGACGGAATGCTGTATCCAATAGAAAAGGGAGAGGTGCCGTTTGACACCTATCACGTTGACCACGTGGGTCCAATGGCGGTTACGGATAAAATGTATAAATATATTTTTGTTGTGGTGGATGCGTTCACCAAGTACACGTGGATATATCCGACGAAGACGACAGCTTCCAATGAGGTTATTCAGCGATTGCGTAATCAAAGCGAAATGTTTGGAAACCCACGAAGAATAGTAAGCGATAAGGGATCTGCATTTACGTCAAACAGTTTCAAACAATATTGCGAGGAAGAGAATATTGAACATATTGAAATAGTTACGGGCGTGCCGCGTGGCAATGGACAGGTCGAAAGAGCAAATCAGGTGATACTAGCAATGTTGACCAAGTTATGTGTAAACGATTCGCGAAAGTGGTACAAACACGTTGGAGACGTACAAAAATGGATTAATTTGAACGTACATCAGTCGACTAGGGTCACACCTTTCCAAGCGATGTTTGGGGTGACAATGCGGCATAAAGAAGATTTGCGTTTATCGGAATTGATGGAAGAAATACGCGTAGCACAATTTCACGAGGGACGTAGTGCGTTAAGGGCTGAAGCTAGATCAAGTATCGAAAGAGCTCAGGCTACACAAAAACGAAATTATGATCTACGCGCTAGATCATCAACAAAGTATGAAGTAGGAGATGTAGTTGTGGTACAAAGAAGCCAATTCAATCCAGGAATGAAAACTGCGCCACAGTTTTTAGGTCCTTACAAGGTTGTAGAAAAGATGCCCAATGATCGATATAAAGTAGAGAAAATTAGTGGCGAGGGCTCACAACATACAACAACAGCTTCTAGCCAAATGAAGAAGTATAGAGTAGAATTGACTACAGAATAACATCCGAGGCGGATGATTTGTCAGGAGAGGCCGTGTGGATGTGTAAGGAGGAATCACGCGATCACTTGCAAAGAATAGAAGGAAGAGTGTGTGAGTGAACGCGACGGTGAGAGTGACGTAGGACGTGTGACGCGAAGTTAGTTGCAATTGACCAGCCGAAGTGTGCAGACGAAAAAACAATCTACTTATCGAACACCACTTACCAATATCACAATAAAGGACTACACTGTTAATCTACAAACAATCTCGGCCTTTATTACATAAATATATTTTTGTTGTGGTGGATGCGTTCACCAAGTACACGTGGATATATCCGACGAAGACGACAGCTTCCAATGAGGTTATTCAGCGATTGCGTAATCAAAGCGAAATGTTTGGAAACCCACGAAGAATAGTAAGCGATAAGGGATCTGCATTTACGTCAAACAGTTTCAAACAATATTGCGAGGAAGAGAATATTGAACATATTGAAATAGTTACGGGCGTGCCGCGTGGCAATGGACAGGTCGAAAGAGCAAATCAGGTGATACTAGCAATGTTGACCAAGTTATGTGTAAACGATTCGCGAAAGTGGTACAAACACGTTGGAGACGTACAAAAATGGATTAATTTGAACGTACATCAGTCGACTAGGGTCACACCTTTCCAAGCGATGTTTGGGGTGACAATGCGGCATAAAGAAGATTTGCGTTTATCGGAATTGATGGAAGAAATACGCGTAGCACAATTTCACGAGGGACGTAGTGCGTTAAGGGCTGAAGCTAGATCAAGTATCGAAAGAGCTCAGGCTACACAAAAACGAAATTATGATCTACGCGCTAGATCATCAACAAAGTATGAAGTAGGAGATGTAGTTGTGGTACAAAGAAGCCAATTCAATCCAGGAATGAAAACTGCGCCACAGTTTTTAGGTCCTTACAAGGTTGTAGAAAAGATGCCCAATGATCGATATAAAGTAGAGAAAATTAGTGGCGTCGAGTTGGCAAGGGACCTCGAGTTGGAAGGCGCCCTAGAGTTTGCATACATCCCAGAGTTAGCGTGCGTAGCCCTGTAACCGGGCCCTTAAACTAGTAATGGTTAAATTTCAATGATAGGGTAATTGTATCAGTTTTCGGCACGTTAGTACAGCTGTTCAGAAAAAAATACAAATACAATTATTTAATTCAATAATTCTGATTGAAGATGGTATTATTTTGGTAGTAAAACTTCCAAAGAATGTTTCAAAATACATGTTATAATGATTAAAATCAGTTTTTTAGAAATATTTCTAAAAATGCAAACATTGGTTTTGCTCCTATTTTCGGCAGAACCCAGACAACCACATTAAGACCGTCGGTCATAATAGAGTCTCACAATTTTGATTTTGTATGGAAGTGGTCTTTAAATATAAGACTGGTTTTTGGTCATGCTATGTAACGCCGTGAAAGCATAGGAAAATTCCAGACAACAACTAATTTTCATGAAAGGTTTTTGACGTGGCTGAAAAGTTTCTGAAATATTATCGGTTCTTTTCGGATCGGATCGGTTCGGTTTATGGAAGGTTTTCGTTGTTTCGTTGTTTCGTTATTTTCTATCTGTCAACGCTCAGGAGTTCGCTGTCACACAATGGGTGGAATCGCATAAAATTTCGATTTCGATCGAAAGAGTCATTCCGTCGAAAAGTGTTCATTTTGGATGAACTTTATTCATCGCGGTATCGCATACAGGGTTTCGATCCATATAATTGCACATTTCATCCGGTATCGCGCAAGTTTGAATCACTTAGCATGAATGTGCAATCCATTGGCGGCTAAATTCAGTTGCTGAGAAGGTATGTACAAACATCACAGATCAAATGTTAATCATATAGGGGATTTTACGAACACAGCGGCGGGAAGATGCAATTGCTTCAACCTGTCAAATCAGTTCAGTCTGTCAACCTGACAAGTGCCAGCCATTTGTTTACTTCTTTAATAATAAAAAGAAGAAGCACAGCGTCGGTGTGATAAGATAGCGAAAGAAAGGTAAGTTTTTTAGTAATTTTAGATAAATATGTTGTATTTCTGCTAATATTTACGCATGTTAAACTTTCAGCTACTCAAACGGCATCGGTTCGCTGCTAACATTGTTAGCAATTCGTGTATATGTCGTGTATATGATACACGATACATCTTACACATTAGTGAGAAACATCGACGCGGCTGCATCTGTTTTCCTTCGTTATACTTTTCTTGATTGAGCCAACGATTACGCAGTGCTTCTCTACGGTTTTTGATGATCGGTTTGCTTATGAGCACTTCCCATAACCGCCAAACAGCACAGTTAGTCCGTGATATGTTTTCTTTATCGAGACAACCTACTCGCACACATCTCCCAACATTCAACAGTAGCCAGTGGAAAAATACAAGTTTTTCGGAGGAATAGTGGGTGCTTCGTGCCCGTGGAGGGCTACCGAACGTTTGAAAGCGGAATATACAATTTGTATCTTTGCTTTGGAATTGGATTGCAATTGCGTGTGTTGCTTCATTGCATTGTTTCTTCTTATTCTTTCATCGCATTGTTTACGAAACACGATTTTCAGGCAGTATCAAGATGAAATATTTGTTCCATGAACGTTATAACTTATACAATTTATTAGAGTAATAATTAGGCTTTTTGCTAGATTACACCTTACTCTGTTTTAAGTGCATGCGAGAAAACGAGTTCCGTGTAAGAGAAATAAATACAACAGAATAATACAACAGAACAGACACATCGGACTTTAATAAAGAGCAATCTGGCTTTGCTTTAAATAAACTACTTGTCACCCTCGTTACGGTGATGGTTTACGAAACGCTATTTATGTGGATGTGTAAGGAGGAATCACGCGATCACTTGCAAAGAATAGAAGGAAGAGTGTGTGAGTGAACGCGACGGTGAGAGTGACGTAGGACGTGTGACGCGAAGTCAGTTGCAATTGACCAGCCGAAGTGTGCAGACGAAAAAACGATCTACTTATCGAACACCACTTACCAATATCACAATAAAGGACTACACTGTTAATCTACAAACAATCTCGGCCTTTATTACATGGGGGCTCGTCCGGGAAGTGCGTGATCTCGATATAGATAAAGTGAAGCGTTAAAGTGACACGAGAAAAGATGGAAGTGAATCACGACGAACTAACGACGAAATGGCGACGGTTGACGAATTGTGCGAAAATTTCACCAAAGTTGGGTTGATACGCGAGTGCGAAAAGCTTGGCTTGCCAGCCATCGGTGGAAAACGAGATATCGCGAAAAAAATCATTAACCATCGGAACATGACGAATTCTGGAGGTGAACATGATGAGGACGAGCGCGATTCGAAGAAATACGTCGTGTGTGAGAAAGACGACTCACACACAGAAGACGCTGATCGTGAAGTTGCCGGTAGTTGTGAGAAAGACGGCTCACACTCCGATAACGAGGAACGTGAAGAGAAAGACGGCTTTAGCACCAACAGCGAGGACGACGAAGCGGACAACAACGCGAGTGAAGACAACGAATCCGATGATATGTTTCAGACGGCAATTCGAACCAATACTTCTACACCGTTAGCAAATCGAGTATGCGCACCACGACGTATGAAGGTTTACTCTTTCCGCGATATGGAAGAGAGTATTGAATCCTTTGGTGCGGAGGAAGGAGAAGACGTACGGTTATGGTTGATGCAACTCAAAGGCGTGTGCAAAGCTGCGCGATGGGACGATGAGCAACAATTAATAATGTGCCGAAAGAAATTAACTGGAACCGCGAAACGTTTTGTATTTTCGCTTCGGAGCAGTTTCAGCAGTTTTAAGAAGTTAGAACAAGCGCTGATTAAAGAATTTGCACCACGCGTACGGGCAAGCGATGTACATCGTGCGTTGACAAATCGTAAAAAGAAGAACTCAGAGTCCATCCGTGATTATATTTACGAGATGCAACGGCTAGCGCTCCCTATCGAACTCGACGAACCTAGCCTCTGTGAATACATAGTAAACGGTATTACGGACGATGAGCATCACCAAACGATTTTATACGAAGCGCAAAGCATCGAACGGCTTAAGCGGAAACTACTGAATTTCGAAAGAGTGATGAAGGATTCCAAGAACAAAAAGAAGCGCGACGATTTTGGAAACAGAAAAGAGAAAGCACGTGAAAAGGAAAACAACACAATGAGCAAGAAGCGTAGTTGTTTCAACTGCGGTGAAACGTCACATGTCTCCGCGGACTGTCCACAGAAAGGTGCAGGACCTAAGTGTTTTTCGTGCAATACGTACGGGCATCGAGCGCGCGAATGCAAAAAAGGTGGCACGAGTTACCATAACGAGAAACAAAATGTGTTGATTTGTGGACCAAGTGTAGAACAAAATCATAGTGAGTACCCTCCTTCAAGTGTCACTAAGTGGGAAGACGAATTTACATCGAAGAAGTCATCTGAAAAGCAAGTGTGGTTGCAGAGAACGATAATTCCAGTGAAAGTAGAATCGGTAATTATTGACGCTTTGTTTGATACCGGCAGTCCAGTGAACTTGATGACGCGCTACACTTATGAACAAATTGGAAAACCCTGCCTAAGTACCACTACAATGAAGCTAAAAGGTTTTGGTGGCAACGAAATTGCTGCAGATGGTGTTTTCCAAGTAGATATGTGTATCGAGTGTCACCAATACCGTGATGTGCTTTTCTATCTGGTACCGAATAAAAGTATGTCTTTTGCGGCTGTGCTCGGAACGGCGTCGCTTCAGCATTTTGATGTAAAGGTGACCACGAACGGTGTGCAAGTGTTAAAGCGAGAAGAATGCGAAATTATGGAAATTATGCTGTGCGAGAACGAAATCGATGTACCGAAACAATATGCAAGTGAAGTCAAATCCCTAATTTCTAACTATGTGCCGTGTGAAGATGTAAAGAGTACCGTGGAAATGAAAATCATTCTCGAAGACGAACACCCGGTGCAAACCAATCCAAGGCGGTTTGCCCCGAAAGAAAAAGAAGTGCTAGAAAAAACAGTAAACGAGTGGTTGAACGCAGGCATAATTCGGGAAAGTAACAGTGATTATGCGAGTCCGGTAGTGCTAGCGAAGAAGAAAGATGGTTCTATGCGGGTGTGCGTAGACTACCGTGAGCTCAACCGAAAGATAAAGAAGGATTGTTTTCCGATGAGGAATATGGAAGACCAAATTGACAAGCTACAAGGGGCAAAAGTATTCACAACGCTGGATTTGAAGAATTCTTTCTTCCACGTGCCGATAGAGAAGTATAGCCAGAAGTATACGGCGTTTGTGACACATACAGGCCAGTACGAGTTTCTACGAGCTCCATTCGGCCTGTGTAACAGTCCAGCATGCTTTAGTCGGTTTGTGGCCAACGCGTTCCGTGAACTGATCAAAAGCGGTGAAATATTAGTGTATGTGGATGATTTGATCATTGCGACAAACAGTGAAGAAGAGAACATTATCACGTTGAAAAAGTTGTTCAAGGTTGCCAGTGCAAACGGAATTGAGTTCAATTGGAAGAAATCTCAATTTCTTAAGCCCGAAGTGGAATATTTAGGATTTGTTATTAAGGATGGTACCTATAGTATTTCGCCCGATAAATTAAAAGCAATACATTCTTTTCCGGTGCCAAGAAACGTGAAGGAGTTACAAAGGTTTCTAGGTTTGACGAGTTATTTTCGTAAGTTTATCGAATGCTACGCGATAATGGCTAAACCACTAACGGACTTGATGCGTAAAAATGTTGAATACGAGTTTACAAATATGCAGTTGATTTGGTTTGAAAGATTGAAGAAGTGTATGGTGTCTGAACGAGGGAGATATCCTGTCGGACGAGCGAGAGGTGATCGATAGGTGGAAGTGCTACTTCAACAGAAAAAAAAAAAGAAAAAAAAATTCGACAGACTGGACTGTGCTAACTTCCGAGCCATCACAGTCTTGAATGCTGCCTACAAGATCCT
>KZ064581.1:1193-13974 GCA_002091835.1 Anopheles maculatus | reverse complement strand
AACGCGCTGGACAAACCGTTCGTCGAAAACTGGCAGCAGGCTGATAGCGAATGGGAGTAGATGACTGCCCGACCCACATCACACTTCCAAACTTGTTGCAATAACTAAGATGCTCCACCATCACACACACACACACACTTACACTCTTCTCATGCCGTTCAAAATGATTTTTTTAATGTTTCGCAAAATATGTTTATATTTATATTTGGAATTCCGAAGCGGGTTGAAATTGCGTCATCGGCGATCGTTAGTGTGGGTATGATTCTAAGTTAGCAATATTTGTTTTACCCATTTGCGGTCCTTTGCTTCATTGTAGAAACTGTAAACTCTGTGCTATAAGCTTGAATACTCGCTGGAGAACGTCGCTCCAAAGCAAGAGAAAGAGCGAGAGAAATTGTTTCTTGCATAGTTTGGCATCACCCGACATTGTGTCGAACAGGTTATTTCAATATTAAAAATTCGACGTGCTTGTGGGCCTTGTGGATTCCGTTTCCAAGTGATGTATTATGTTCTGTGCTGCCCTTTATATGGAGCCCTACTAGCGTATGGATGTATGTGACTGCAAGTTATATTAACCTTTATGTGCATACAATAATAATTAACCATTTTTTTCTGTTACTGTACACTGTATCGAATATATTATTATTAATATTATCGAATATATCTGAAGCAGATGTAGATTTTTTATTACATTCATTTTTACGAAGATGACGATAATTGCGAGCCAGCTCGCTGACCAAGTGCCTGTCTAGTAGTAATTTCTTCCTCGCAACCCTACATTGGCGTGCTTGTTCTATGCCTCATGTCTGTAGAGGACCGCCGGTCGCATCGGTAACACTTCTAACACGGTTGCTACCACTAGTACTATAAATGTTTTATTCCCAGTTTCGTACGTAGGGACGTCCTTTTTGCTTTTTGTCTCGATAATCTGCATCCCAGGGCGGTCTGGCCCAGGACGGTTTTCGCGCGGTAGGACCGGATGTAGTATCCCATTCGGACCATCTCCTCTTACAACAAGACTGACTATCCAGCTACGTGTACTAAGTTAGGAAATCCGAGAATGGATAAGTTATCTAGAGGGTGTAGAGTCAGGGAGGTCGCGGTCGCGGTCTTGGCCTGCTGCAACAATCGTCGATACCGCTCACGGTCTAGCACCGTCGTCTGCCAATCCATTATCCCGGCCGTTCTGGCGGACGCATCAACGCCATCACTCCATCTTAATTTTGGCCCACCACGCCTCCTCTGTCCATGTGGACGGCCTAAAAGGACTTTACGGGCTGGGTCGTCCGGTGCCATTCTCATGACATGACCAGCCCACCGGAGCCTGGCGAGCCTAATTCGCTGCACGATGGTGAGTTCATCGTACAGCTCGTAAAGCTCGTCATTGTAGCGGCTACTCCATTGTCCTTCCACACATACGGGGCCAAAAATCCTTCTGCGCATCTTCCTCTCGAACGCGGCTAAGAGGGTTTCGTCAGTTTTGGACAACGTCCATGTCTCAGAGGCGTATGTGAGTACTGGGACTATAATGGTTTGGTACAGTCCCAGCTTCGTCCGTCGCGACAGGCATTTTGAGTGGAGAAGTTTCCTCAGGCTGTAGTATGACCTGTTGGCAGCCAGCACCCTTGCGCGCAACTCAACGTCTATGTTGTTATCGGTGCTGACTTTTGACCCCAGATAAGTGAAGTTTTGGACGACTTCAGAGGTGCGAACACCTATCTGTACATCAGCCCTGCGTAAATCAGTGTTGGTGCGAACACCTATCTGTACATCAGCCCTGCTAACGGCCGCTGGTGGTGCCACCATCATTTTGGTTTTTGCCTCGTTAATCTCCAACCCGAGGTTCAGTGCCGCATGCTCGATCCTTTGGCAAGCTTCTGCTACATAGGAGAGCCTCAAACCAATGATGTCTATGTCATGCCAGGATCTGGAGCGACTTATAGAAGATGGTCCCCGAAGTTTCCACCTCCGACTCTCGGATGGCCCTCTCTAGCGCCAGATTGAATAGGAGGCAAGCAAGCCCGTCTCCCTGGCGCAGACCCTTGGTGGTAGCAAAGGGCCCTGAGCGTTTTCCATCCACCTTCACCTGGCATGTGATGTTGGTCATCGTCATACGTACAAGCCTGGTAAGCCTGGCCGGGATTCCAAATGAGCTCATTGCGTCGTATTGTTTTACCCTGGCTATGCTGTCGTATGCGGCTTTAAAGTCAATGAAGAGATGTTAGGAGTGTAGCTGCTGCTCCGCCATCTTCTCCAAGATTTGCCGCATGGTGAAAATCTGGTCAGTGGTTGATTTTCCGTTTCGGAATCCTCTTTGATAGTTTCCAACTATCTCTTCAACGAATGGGACAAGCCTGTCTTTTATAACTAGGGAGAGAATCTTGTAGGCGGTATTCAACACCGTAATACCCCTGTAGTTGCTGCACTCTAGCTTTTCTCCCTTCTTGTATATGGGGTAGATGATGCCGAGATTCCAATCACAAGGCATCGATTCGCTATCCCATACCTCAGTAATGATTTGATGAATTTCCTGTTCGAGTGCTGCACCTCCGTTTTTGATCAGCTCGGCTACTATTCCGTCGGTACCTGTTGCCTTGTTGTTCTGTTCGTTGAACTGATCATTTGATAATGCATCAAAGTACTGAGCCCATCGCGAGAGGACCTCTGGCTGGTAACTGACCAGATTTCCATCCTTATTCCGACAGCAGGTCGCCTTAGGTATGAAGTTGTTTCGGTGGCCTGCTATCTCTTGGTAAAACCTTCTTCCTGGTCCGTAACGCACTCTTATTTCTTGAAGTTCCCGCACTCGTTGGTCTTCCCATATTTGTTTTTTGTTGCGGTGAACTCTTTTTTCCTCTCGTCTGAGCCGTGAATATTTCTCTGCGCATGCCCGCGTTCTATGCCGCTGCTGCATTGCTCGGTATGCACAGTTCTTACGTTCGGTCACTTGTCTACATTCATCGTCGAACCAGCCAGATCTGGTGTTGTCCCGACGTGGTGGGAGTGTGGTTTTGGCACAGTTGATTATCTTCGTTTTTAGAGCGTTCCACCGTCCGCTCGTAGTTATGTATTGTGTTATTTTATTGTATAATATGGATTTGAAATCGATCAGCGCTAGCTCCTCCTCATCGAGTTCTCGGGTCCTTTCTAAACGCTCATGGCCTACGGACCACACAGCCCGATTATGGGAAGATCTATCTCTGTCGATATGTCGCCGTCGAGGGATCTGCATCTGCTTCGTTTACATATATTAATATCCACCTCTGTTGACTAACATAAGGTTCGGTCAAGTACTGGGCGCCTCCAGTACATCACATCTCGAAAACTGGCCCCATCTTCTACAGCTGAATGCTGCAAATTGAGTAAAACCTGTCAAAATTAGCATTTTTAAACGTTAGCTTACATCTGACTGTCTTGAAATTTGGGAAATAGACTATTTTACTATTAATGATTATCGTTAAATTTCGGGTGCCTTGGTAGCCTAGTGATAGTGGCGCCAGTTTGTTTTGGTCTAAAAACCATATGTCAAACTTTATCCGGACCGTTTAACTGTATGCAGGAATGACTATTTATAGTCGAGTAAAATCAAATCTAGAGAATCGGAAATGGCAGACCAAGAAGAGTTTGCAGATAGAGCAAAACCATGTGCTTCACACGAGCTGTTAACAAGAATCGAAAAATGAAGTCAGCCAAGTTTCCTCTCCTTTACATTCATTCAACTCTATGCAATAGACGACGTGCTGTCAAACGTGTGCTCTCACGCTCACCCCATTCAATCACTGGGCTCTGCAACCAATCACAGCATCCCAGCATCTCGCATACTCTCACCGACACATCTCTCGTGCGCAGCATCTCCACAGTTGGTCCCCACGACAGAAATCATCCAATCACAACAGATGACATCCAGGGGCGTGGTTTACGCTGCTGTTGACTGGCGCGCACATTCACGACCACTCAGGATCTCACAGGATCACACGGAACATCCAGAGAAATCGAGGATGCGCTTCCACTGTACGCCATAAGCTAGCCATTATTGACTTTATCTATTATGATCGTTTTCGTGAGCTAGCTTATGTGCCTGGTATAAGTAGGAAGCGAAGTTTACCCCGGCCCAACAACCTCATTAGTATGGTGCTTCACGTACGGTACAACCACCGGCTGGCAGATCCGCTGCGCGTTTAATGGCTTTATTTATTATTTCCCCTGGATTGACTCTTTCTCTCCCAAAACAACAATGTCTTCCATGCTTTCCACCGGTATTGCATCGAAAGAAGGCACACTATAACGAAACTTTAAAACTTGGCCCATCGGACGCTGTCCAGTAGTCTATCGGAATTCGGTTTGATGTTCGCTCCATGAGGCGAACACACCACACGCGCAAGATTTCCTTTCCCGGGTAAATGGGGACGCAGCTTGAACGTGGATCGACGACGCTTTCATGCTCAAGATTGGGTAAGGACACATGGCAATGCGGGAGGGGGTGCGTGGGTGCGAGCAAGAGCTGAGAGCAAGCGGGGCAAATTGGGGACACTTATGAGTGAATCTTTACCACCCGCACGCACTCTGGTACGCACGATCAGTCACTCAGATCAGAGACAGAGAGCAAAAGGGTTCTCTCGCTCTGCCCTTTCCGTTGCTGTGTTGAGCGTTTGGGTTCACGCTTTCGGTTCAACATTGCTTGACTGATGCGCACCCGGAATGAGCAAATGAGGTTGCAGCTGGAGGTGGAAAGTGTTTGGAATGTTTTTGACCCACCCGTCAGAAGAAAGTCTGTATCTTTGTAAAACCTATGTGGAGAGTTATCAAACACAAGCCTTGGCCACAACTGCTAGTGATGTGACTCGGATTGTGGAACTTCTGCAATAACTACAAGTACTGCTGTGACAATTCTATGTTCTGAGAGATTGATCTGAGTGGGACTGGCATCCTCTGCTAGAAAGAGGAGGTCTATTCTTCTGCCACAAAGACACAGATGTCACAAAGGCGTAGTAGATATCATCGTGGTGTGAAAGCCCGTCTGCGAAGTATGCAGACCACCGGAGGGCTAGTTATATAACGGGCTTTGTGCTCGTAGTGGTCTCTTCTACCAAGAGACGTAGAACACTCTCAGAGTGCTTATTGTATAAGAAGAACTAGAATGATCTACCTTCTTGAATGCTTAAATTAAACTAACAAAATATTAAGTTCAATCTGTCACTAGGCGTTGATCATTCTAGACAACAACATGAGGTTGTCACTCACTCAGAACTACAGTGAGGTAAAAACAGGCAAGTCACAGAATTGTAAATATAATGGGAAGAATGATGCTATGCTATATTATAGAATTGTCGCACTGTTTAGCGTCTGTAAGCGTTGACATGAAGGATCATTAGCACCATGTCTCGAAAGTCTCGAAGAAAGTTTCGAAAATTATTGATTAATGAACAGCGTTCTTGTACAAACACTAGACTAAGTAAACGAAAACGCTCGAGTGTAGAAAGGGTTTGAGAGTTGACGAGCTTCCAAATAAGCGCTTAGCGAACACGTCGACTCTAGCGTCTCTAGTTAGGCTAGTGCGACATCAGGCGATTCTCACACGAATCGGTCGAATAAAGTTATGGCTAGGCTCGGCTAACAATGCGATTAACGCGATCACTGATTGATAATCTGTCGTCAAGGACACAGATAACATTAACACATTTCCAAAGATGAGACTCCAACATTTGATTAACTATAGTCAAATTTTAAAAGACAAAATACAAGATTATTAGATTGTTTTGGGTATTATGGAACTGGTCCGGACGGGATTCGATGTCCGCGTCTTGACGTTTGGAGATCGTTACTTGACGTGTGGAGAAGTAATCTAGAGCAAATATAGAACAGGAAATTGTTCTGAAAGCATTAATTGACCTGGTGCAGGACGAACAGCACTGATATTGTTGAGAAATCCCTAGATATGTCTATGACGAATGTCAGAGTGCTCGGCGATCGAGACAGAACAGCAGGCAAATGGGATGGTGAACACTGTTACAGTCAAAATAAGCCTGCCTATTCCATACAGCAGTGATAAGATCACTGTCTCTCGCGAATCGATAGATGAGCCTTCTGTAGGCGACTTCATTCGTACTCCACTTCTTAGAATCCGTCACTGTGCCAGCAGATAAGCATTCAATGCGCTATGATTCGACATCAGTCGAGACATCAGACGTTTACAGCTCTACAGAGAGTTGTTTAGTACGCACCTCCAAAACTTGCTCAAAAACTTCACTAACAGTGGGTAGGTTATTCAAGCGGCATAGAAGGCTTCCAACTGTACTTATCGCGTCGTGATTTGTGCAAAGCGTGATTTGAAACACGCGACGATAATCGGGATACGTGTTATGACTTTTTTCTTCAAACGTATCTTAACGCTAATAATACCACCAAGACGTAGAATGAAGGGCATCGAGGAACCCTGCAATACACTCTCGGAGCCTTCAATTACCTGTCGCATATCAATACACCTGACACCATCGTTTTATTAACTTGCACTGGAGGTAGTGTGTGTGTGTGCTTTTGAAGTTGCATGTAACGAATAAGAAGAACCAGGTCCTGACACCGTTATCCTTAGCATCCTACATTTCTCATTCGGGACATTCATCGCTACAAAGGACTTTCCTTTCCCGATGCCGGTGTCGACGACCCGGCTGTACGGTGGACCCTGTTGCCGTCGCCTTGCTTACAAGCTGTCGTGTACGAGGCGGCAATCGGCAAAAATAAAAGTTAACAATAAAACTTTACCCCGATGCCGGATGATACCGATGCGATACTTCGGTATCTGTTTATGTGCGTAGCTTCGGGAAGCGCGAGTGTGTGAGAGAGAGAGCGAGAGAAAGAGAGCGAGTGCGAGTGAGAGATTGAGAGCAGCAGCAGATGAACCTGACGTTGCGCACGTGCTCGATTTCTTTGTTTGCGTCGTCTAGCGCGTCAGTATCTCCGATTCTTCATCATCTCACAAATGCTGCGCTCACCGGAGCTTTTGCACCTGCTGCTGGGGTCGCTGCCTTTGCCCCCGTTCGCGTCAGTGTATCCAGAGACCATGGGTACGCAGCTGAGCACGCGCTGTGCCGGCTTTCCGCGTGTGCCGATGGCGCGATCTTCCACAGTCAGCTGATTTTCGAGCGCACAGCGTAATCGGCGTTGGAAGCTGTCATACGGGACAAAAAAAAAAAGGGGGGAAGCAAGATGACAGCAGACGACAAAAATCCACGCAGCCTAATGGTGTGGCATCAGGTGGTGGGCACCGGCAAACACGGGAGCCTGGTGTTGGACGAGATGAGCCAATTGATGGAGGGCGCCGGTAAAAATTCATTAGCTCTCACAGTCTGCCGAACGGACGAGAGAAGAAGGTGATCTCATATCCCATCTCACATCACGGGCGCTTTGGGCAATGCGGGACCACAGACACACACACACACACTCACACACACTCAAAACGTTGGGCATTCTACCTGCATGCATTCTATTTCTCTTTCGTACGATGGTCATTACTCTCGTCCCGTCGTCGCCTCGACCTCGTACGTCGCCCAAAACAAACGTTCGCCGAGCCGACAGGGCGCACGGCAGACGTGTGCTGACCGGTGTTGGTGGTGACTTCCGCCGCTTAATAGTGTGCTCGCTCGCCTTAATGATGATCAGCTGGTGGCGCGGGTACAGGTGTTTATTGAATTATAAATGAATTGTGATGATCTACTCGCTCCGGCTGTGTGGCGAAGGATGCCGGTTGCACAGATGAGTGCGTGCGACAGAGACCGAAACGCGTCGGGAGTCTGACTTGCGAGTCGCCGACGTTTTGGTCGTGTTGTTGGTTATGGGTTTCGTGTAGAACAGGGTAGAACTATGGCACCAGGTGATTGCCGGCGTAACTCTGCTCGCTAGTGTCACACATTTCAGAGCTTTGCGAGATGATAGCCGGAAATGCTGCGCTGTGCTTCTGGTCGGATGCTTTGCGGATATAGCATAGCCCAGAACAAGTCGCATTCAAGAGCTGTAAAACGTTCTACGGCTTCTCAATTACTTGTCCAGATCTGCCCTCGAATCAGGACAGGCTGTTTATAAGTAGCCAGCAATCATCGGAGAAGATCGCTCTCGGGAGGGCACGTGCGCGATCATATCAGGCACCACGCATCATGCACAACTCTTCTTTCCCTGCCCGTTTGTCATCCAAATCTCGCGAACGCCGAAAGACGCAAAGCTGCAAACGGCTAGAAGCTGTGCGTAAAAGGTAGACGCGAACATGGTCCAAAAGGGAATCCAATTCCAAGGCAAGCCAAACAGAGAACTAAATATAGAAAGGGAGAAAGATGATGAGGGCATTAAAAAACACACACATCAAAACATCTCGCTCATTGATCTCGATCGGCCCGTCTGTGTAATAGGGGGAAGTAGCGCGTGCGCACCGTTTCATAGCTCAGCAGTGCGGGCAGGTGACGCAGAACCTTACAACAGCCAGGACGCAGACGCAGGAGACGCAACAGCATTATTTGTGCCAGTTGCTTTTGATCCCCCATTTCTTCTGGCGCGTAGGTTCGCTTTTTGTTTTTGGTTCTCGCTACAACGCTCAGGAACTGCAGCAGGTGTTGGGAATAGTGGCAATGTAATCTTCTGCTGTAGGGGAACGAATGAAAAAAAAAAGGAAGTACGTTGCCCTTCCCCCAAACCCCATCGTTCACTCCTTTCCTTCCGGCGTTTGTGTTGTGGTGATGCGTTGCCAAGGGAAGAGATGCGTACGTGCGGACCACAAGAGGTTGAAGACCGTTAAAGTTTTGAACGTTTTTTTGCGTCCATCGATCAGCTGGTTCGGGAAGCTGTTTTAACTGTTTAACCCCAAAGACTTGGTCGATTATCCGTGTGTGGCTTTCAAGAAACGCAACTATTAAAGGACGCATATACACGACAAATGATGGTGGAGTGTTTCGTCTTGTCATAGCGAGGTGCTTGTGCGCAAAATAGTGTATCCACAGATATAATCAGTATGGTGAGCTCAGCCTTCAGACTAAAGACTTCAGAATGAAATCTGAAGCTAGCATTAATTGGCGATCAGGAACTATGGAAGTATAGCCGTGCTTCTAATAATTTGCCCATTGCAACGTTCCGGAGTCCTCAGTAGTGCAAATGTCACCGGTATTATTTGCCAGACATCGGTCTGCACAAGCTCAATATTTTCTTGAATATCTTCAACCTCAGCTCTAGGCTTGCTACCATTCTTGATATGACTTTACCTGTAGCTGTGTGAAATAGCCGTGATGCAAAGAATATAAGGTAGGGCAAATGGCTATTATAATGGTTCTTAATTATGTTATTCTTGACGGTTCAAGACGCCTTTTTGTCCTGGCCGAAGGAACCTCATTGTCCAGCAGAAGTTTCTGTTCAAGGTACCAATAAAGTCTTGAATGGCGTTTTCAGGATTCTCCGGTTTAAAGGCTCGAGGACTCGCTTGAGAAGTTAATACGAACGTACATTCACTTTTTGTAACTTTGACAAGGGCTAGTTTGGGTATTATAAAAGTTTACTTTTCTCGGTGTTTTTATAGCAATGTGATATTGATATAGCCATTACAAGTACCTAAACTAATAGTTTCAACAACGGATGTTAGGCTGTCATTAGGGAAGTTATTGTCACTGTATGGGGCGTCCAGTTTTCTTAACCGATTGCTGGGTATTACTACCACCACGTCATCAACGGGATACGTCATCGTCATACGTAACGTCATGATACAGTGCACAAAATCTAGACTTTGTTTCGATATTTCTACACTAGAGCAATCATCCCGAAAATTGAGGATTGAGAGACTCTGTCAAACTTGAGGATTCAACTCTTTCATACATGAAACCTTACGATTGACGTAAACCGTTATGTTAGAATCGTGGCACATCAACCCCCCTCCTCTCTCTCTCTCTCTGTCTCTCTAAAGCGTTAATGATCCGACACGACATGACACCCGGTCAGTTCTACTCTAGAGCCAGAAAACACATTGTTCATTCCGATCATCCACGCCAGAAGCGGAAATGATCACGATGCTTTGCATATGCGAGTGTGTGTGTGTGTGTGTGTAGGAGGAAGTAGCGGGATTCATTTCGGGTGCAGAGAAAGAGACAGAGAGAGAGAGAACAGTGGCCGGAGAAAGCAGGAACGAAATTGCACGAAGGTAAACCCATTGATGAAAACGGATGGAATGACAATTAAACAATGAAGCGTAGAGACTTCGGACACACATCACACATGTACAGTAGGGGGAAGCTGCAGGATGTGGAAGCAATCGAGAAAATCCAAAATTGAGTTAATTCACCACCCCCCCCCGCCCTTGCTCCCCTTCATCACACCTCCGATGCCCCAGACAACGACCAATCTGTAAGGCCCTCTTCAATATAAACAAGCGTGCGTGTGCATGAATGAAACAGCAACAGCAAAAACGCATTTGCGCTAATCGCATTCATAAAATATGGGAACGTGCTTGGCATGCTGACCGTGCGCGGCACACGCTCACCAGTGCACACACCCCCCTACACACACACACACACACACACATGCCGGTTGCGCAAATTCCTTCGACGAGCAGCGGCTGAATGGGGGTCTCCCGAGCGGTCGCCAATTTTGGCCGGCCACAAATTCGTGTCGCAACGCCAAATAGTGACATTTTCTTCCTCCATTTCCAATCCACTGATGTGGCCCCATTTGTAGGCGAAATTGTGTTTTCTTTTGTTTACCGTCTCGATTGCCATTCCGTTAAGTTGCCCGGTGAGGCGCGTATTCTGTCATACTGCGTTGCTCGATTGCCGGGCAAGCATCTGTCACCATCTGACAGATGGTTGATTACTAAGTGGTGTGGCGGTACCGATCGTAAATATAGCGAGTAGTAATGGTCGCTTGTGCGGTTGAACGTGTTGATGCTCTCAAATTGGCCAAGTGTGCGGTGAGGGAGAGGATGTGTCTCCGTTGACCCGGTACCACTACGCGCGCACACAGCGGCATCGCCATGCTATAAATAAGCTTTACAGACTGGCGGACATTTGCATTCGGCAGACAAATTATCGGGAGCAACTGCTGCAAACTGCTCCGGTTCCGCGTGCGGGTGATGCAACGTTCCGATGCGCCGTGTATCATAGAAATTGCACGATTGTCTCCGCTCATCTCGCAGTGCGTGGTGTTTTGTTTGTTTGCTTTGATTCGCAGAAATCGCGATGACCCAGACCCGATAGGTATGAGGTTTGTGCTAGCGCTGGAGAACGGAGGGTTGGGTGGGAAGGTGAAGGCAGAGTGCGTGAATCGAATGACAAGTAATAATGCTGCAAGACAGACGGTGATGATGCTTACAACTTTGCATAACCGTGCACCGGTATTCCGAGTCATCCACAGGGCATCCACAAGTCCTTCCAGTTGTAAGTGGAGTAGATGGAACACTTCTGTCTAATGTCTAGTCCACCTTCTCGCGCATCCATCTATCGCAAATCAAAGTGATAGTGTCCTTGCTTACTTTGTAGCCAACTTCGTGTTCAGGTGCAATACCACCATAGCAACTGCAGCCATTCGGTCCCCATTTTCCGAGTGGTCTAGTCTACATAATGTCCGTATCTCCACATGTTCACCTTGCACACCGGCATCACATACAGACAGGAAGTCCTGCTAACCCCTTATGCTTTTCGGCCTCCCGTTGACTGTTGAGGTTAGGTTGGTAAATCCTGCACCCCGATCGTGGCTCGATCGAACACCGAAAAAGGGGGACAACGAAAAAGGTTCAATGTACTGTTTTTGCTCCGTTACGGCCCTGGTAACGCGTCGTGTCGGTATCGAAAAAAAAACAAGGGAATATCAACACGCAACCACACCCTCGACGATTCCTTTCTCCACAGGACACACCGGAGGCGAAAGCAGAGCTGGAGTAAAAAAAACGGCCCAAAAGCAACGAGACAAGGCAGAGGCATCAACGCATGCAGGGAAACTGAGGTGCCTGATCGCCTTGGTGACCGGTGTCAGGCAATATCAACAGTACTCGTTACACTGTGGGACCTCTGGATGCTTCCGGTTTGAACGAGTCGAGATGTCGAGAAGGTCCGCCAAATATCTTCCCGCCAGTTATTTGTTGATTAATCATAATGCCGTCCTTACGGTTTGCTGTTCTTGGTGAAGTTAATTTACTTCATATTACGGTGGGCATACTGGAGAGAGAGAGGCCAGTAGACTGGTTGCTATAGCAACACTGACAATACATCACGAACGAGCGAATCATTAAACAAACCGATTTCGCAAATTCTGTACGCAAGCGTGCTTGTGCGGCGACTGTTAACGGATATTAACGGATGCAAACTGGGAGCATTTTGGATGATTGGAGAAACTCTCGGAATTAAATCAATATCTTTCCCTATTTTTTTTTTTTGTTTTTGGTTACAGTCTACTACCACTACAGGATATCCCAAACACACATCCTTTCTCGGCTCTCGTGGTATACGATTTGCTCAATCTATCTGAGCGAGAAAACTGGGTGCGGTTCCCCTTGCTCGAGATCAATTCGTGGCTCCGTGGCTTCGAGAGAGACATCCGCAAAGCGTATGAGAGACCCAGATAACAGTTTGCGTGTGTTTGATCTAGATGACAAACAGCAATCCCTCTCCCCTCTCCCCCTCGACGCCTCTCTACCGTCCCTGCTCGCCTTCAGTGTATCCTGAATCGAAGTTGACGAGCCTGGTCGAGTCTTCTCACATTTCTCGTTCTCGGCCGGCGACTTGGGTCTTGCGTGTGTCTGGACTCTGACATTCAAGGTGTGGCC
>LULA01017471.1:0-13983 GCA_002091835.1 Anopheles maculatus | reverse complement strand
TAACGTTCCAACAACAGTAAAGGGTATTACTATTCATTTTACATCGTGAACAACTTGCGTTCGGAAAGGCATGCATCGTGTGGAACGATGACACCACACAGGGATCATAGACGTTCATAGCTGTCTGTTACCATCCATTATCGTATAAGATTGAGTTAAAACCAGTGTAAAGTAAGATTGTGGCATCCCCGTATGTGCACTGCAATCGTCATTGTGTTAGGTAGTAGACAACAGATTCATCAAAACACCCTTTGCGCTTTGTACATAGAAGGCACTTCTTGACACTCATTATTATCGCTCTCAAAAATCTTTTGTAAATGTTTTATCATTATCAGATAATAAAAACAGTGAAACGAAAACAAAAACACTGCGGATCATTTAAGGTAATTGCTTACAACGACGATTATTTTACAACTATCACAAATGTTCTTAGTTTCATGGCATGCAGATAAACAATCTGCAATGCTTACGAGTAGAATTTAATGAATGGTTGTCCACTGTAAAATTTGTAGTACAGGTTAGTCTTATTTTTCCTAAACCATTAGCTTACTAATATTGATTTTTACTTGACGGTACTGATGGTCTAAATCCAAACAACAGAAAAAGTCATCATGCAGTTTAACAACTCATTGCTCTTCTTTCCATAGTTGTTATCGCTTAAATGATTCAGCTAAAATCATATGTAATTGCCGTTACTAGTGATTCCATTAAGTTAACGAATACATTTTCTAGGTAGCGAGTGTTGCTCCGCGAGACTCATACTTAATGCTCATGCTGCTTAACCAAACACACGATCGACTTTCGTTAATTTCTTTCTCTTTAAGGTTGTGCTCAAACAGTCCATTATAATGGTACCCAATAGTGATGGGAACTCGGGATGCATTCACGAATCTACTCCGACTCCACACGTTGAAAACCGACTCTGATAGAATTCCGGATCCGACTCCGGGGCTCCGGAATACTCCCATTGATTCCGAAGTACTCCGGTGCTTCATCCACTCCGGAGCACTCCGGAGCTTCATCCACTTTGATCCGGAGTCGATCCGGCAGCTACTAGAATAGGATCGATCCGACTCCGGTATCTACTTCATTTTGCCCAACACTAGTACCCAATGTGGCTATCCGGTAGACAGCATAGAGAGCTTAAAACTTCACAAGCCCTTTTGCTCTCATGCTTATCAAATGTAATAAAAGCTCAAAGAGTGAGATTTGTTCTCGAATGCGCTAGTATAGTCTAGAGCCTTTCCGTTGAAATATGGTCGGCGCGTATAGAATCAATCTGTGATATTCCACTTATTAAACTTTCTAACAATTTGTCACCACGAGTATTTTTTCCTTTTTATCTCAATCCGTTTTATTACTTTTCGGTCGGGCAGAGTTTCCCCTTAAATTTGTAAACTTTGAATGCCCTATCCTAAAATCCTAGTCGGCATTTATACTAAATTTCCTTAATCTTATCCTAGCTTAAGTATTTACTTTCTATTTATCTTTACTTCTATCTTATGCATAATATTCTTATGCTAGGTATGCTATCCCTATCTTTTATTATCTCTCTTATACTAACCTATAGTTTTGATCATCCACCAATCGCGATCATCCTTATCTACCTATAATTGTTCTATAATGAATTATGGTATGGTGTTAGACATTTGCCTATGCGCAGGCGCCACGAATCCAACGCAAACTCACGCGATTTGTAGTAAGGTTACTTCTTTCGAGGGACGGAGGAACCCGTCGGACCACCATTGTCTGTTCGTCGAAGAATGGCGCAGTGTCTTTTTGTAGCCGGCCTTCTCGACAACTCGATCGATGCTACTAACTTCGCTAACTAACTTCGGTGCCGACAAGAAACCTCAGACCACGATAACTGTTACATTTGAAAGTTCTCTGTTTTATTAAACGTATTAAACAATTTATCTACAATGCCTTCCATGTTTCTTTCATTCATCGAGCAAATGTAATTCATGTACACAGATATCACTGATAGTGGTGTTGATTTATTGTCTCATTCATTGTCTCGCAGCTGCGTACAAACGGATTTGCTTTAAAAATAATGATACTGTCTTTCCACTTTATCAGTTTATAAGGAATAAAACTCACACACATAAAATGCTGGTGAATCACATGGTATATCGTTCCATGCTCCATCACCCCTCATTACCAGACAGTGTTCACCGGCGTTGCTCATGTTGTTTGGTTCTCCAGCGGCGTAGTTGAGATAGCCGTAAGGAGTCCCGACAGGTTCGTTCCTGGACAACCAGATCCACGATCCTTCCAAGCCAAGGTCTGTGCCAGATAACCACCATTGCCCATCTCGACCAGTTTTCTTTATTGCTTTATGTACTGCATTGTTTTGAGTAGCCGTCTCGATCGATGCCAGATTACCTCCATTCGCTATACACTGCTGCCAAGCTTCCCAGTAGGTTACCTTAGTACTGTAGACCTTGTAGTGCAGTGCATGTGCCGTGGGTAGGCCCACAGCCACGAGACCGATAATAACCAATGCTAATACAACAGTCTTCATCTTGTAGAGATAGGGCTAAGCACTATTCACAAAGTACGATGTATCAAGGGGTGACACTTCGCTTTTATAGGTTGCTCTCACCAAATGGTGCAGCTGTGTCAACAAAAAAAGATGCTATAAAAGTTCGTCGAACGGGTTAGTTTTTCAGCAGTTCGACTTACAAATCCCTCAAGCGAAGATGATGGCGCTCAAGTATTTGTGTTTGATAATGTGTTTGGCGTTGTTCGCGACGGATGTTTATGGTAAATGTGTATCAAAAGTGTGTGAAGTAACAGAAATTTACATTATTTATATTCTATTCTGCGCAGGTAAGAAGGTGTATGTGGCATACAAACTTCCCATCGATTTCTTCCAAGCTTACCAGCAGTGTCGCCTGTACGGTGGACATTTAGCTTCTATTGAGTCGGAGGCTGAAAATGCGCAAGTCGTTACTGCCATCAAGGCAGTCGGAGATTTAAGCAAAGAATGGTTCATTGGAGCCACAGATTTGGGCTCAGAAGGTAGATTCATATGGATTGGATTGAACAAGAAGGCTACGTACTTAAACTTTCCCTCGGGCGAACCCAACAATAGCGGAGGATCGGAGCATTGTGTTACAATTGGATCAACAACAGGTACCAAATGGAACGATAATTCCTGTGCTATGAAAGCAGTGGGTTTTGTGTGTGCATATATCCGCCAATAAATGAAAAAATAAAATATGTGTAAAAAACAATTCTTGGAGATTTCCACAATTTTCTGTTCGTTTTCTATTTACCTTTACCAAAGCAAAATTGTAAACGATATCAGCTGTCTGCTTCCCAATTGGGCAAGCAGATAAGTTTGTCCTTTTAGCAATGATCCTCAATTGCATTTCACTCGGGTGTCCTTCCATACCTCTGCAAGCATTAATGTCATCAGCAACGCTAAGGAATTGGTAAAATCGATCAATAGCATGCTTCAATGCTATTGGTTACGATGGTATTGTAGTAACCCGCATCTTGTACTGGACCCAAGCGATCCTAATCCTTAATAGCCGTATCAAATACTAAGGGAATTCATGCTGCTAAATTATCTTGCATGAATCGGCTCGAGCTGTACTATCGAAGACCATTTTAAAGTCGATTAACAGTTGGTGCAAAGGATCTCTTAATGTTCGCATTTCTTGCAGTTTTACCTCAAAGCAACGATCCGTTCGGGTATAATTTTTACCCCAACATGTTCCTTCCAAACCAATCTGAGGAAAGAGGCATAAGTTTACAGAAAATTATTCGGGTCAGGAGCTTATAGAGAGCGTTCCGAATTCTTTCTCGACTACTCGACTCGACGATGACAGCATCTACTGTTATTTTGACACGCCTTCAAACAGCTTCCAAAAATAAAAAAAAACGGTCCGACTTCATCCGTCGATGAGCATCAAGAGTTAGAACTAACCCTCCCAAACCCAAAGTAAGTTCTCTTCAGCAAACTTCATAGCTGCTTGAACGGAGTGAAGTGAGTCCGATCATTTTTCTTCTACAGTTATTGACAGTTGTTTCGGTAAGCTGTCCACGTCATCTAGAAAAAAACACCGAAAATAGCTTGAACATTACTAGTTCTCGGAAAGCCTGTTAATTGTACGCCAGTACCGTGACGCTCCTTGTCTCTGGCGTAGTGGTAGCAGTGTCATCAGTTTACAGGGTTAGAGAAAATCAAGCCAAGAATGCCAGATATGATCGCAGCAAATGGAATGATCAGATAGGAAAGCAACATGTATTATACTACGGTTTTCAAACAACTAGTGTCGTTGATGTTGGCAAAATGTAACGTCCCTGCCGACCGTATGACGGTTGGTCACTGTGGCATTGCCTACGTACTCAATCAAATGGAGGAGAACGCGATGACCGACGAATGTGCAAGTTTGTAGGATATAAAAAGGAGCTAAATCACATTACAGTTTCTCGTGCAGTTGTTATCTCTTGCGCTTTCAACATTTCCACATATACTAAAAGAGGATAAGTTACGAACGCAGTCATGAGTATGAATCTACCAAAAAATTTAGCTTTACACAATAATACTGCCAAAACTTCGAACATTTAACAATGATTCTAGGTCAGAAAGCCACCCAATTGACGTCACAAAACTGCTGTACCAGTGTGACTCCAAAATGCCGCATTCCACCTATGTAAACACTCCTATTGCAAACAAATCCCTGAAGTAGTATTGCGAAATGATCCATAAGAGTATGGAAAAAAAGGCTTGTCACGTATTGTGTCAACTTTTTTTCAATTCTTGCAGCTGGATAATCAAATTTCCAACAGCCCTAACGCAACTTTCGAATTTCGAATACATCTTATCTTTGAATGATATAAGAACTGAAGACAGTTTTTTTGTTCTGTGATATTAAAGTTCTTACAGCCAACATTTGGAATATCATTTCACGTTTTATAAAATGTTACCTACAGTACCTTACGTCGCCTCTGTCTGGTAAACGTCGGCTCTGACATTGCATCGTTGTGATATACTAGATTTTTTGGCAGTGCCATTGTGTTAAACAAAATTTCAACAGCTTAACTTTAAGTAGCGTGACGTCTATTATTATCATACTCTTAACTAGTAGCTGCTGTCATACCATGACATCTTTTGTAAAATACTCTAGCCTTCGGATTGTTAACAATGCAATCACTAGTTAAGATTTTCTAAAACCTTTTAGTACCTTTTAGTAAAAAATATTTTGTATGTTTTACCCTCGACCCTAACGTACAATTTAGCTCTTCTTATCGCTAGCCTAATCTGTACTGCAAACTGTCTTGACCAATTGATTCTTATTGCAAGCTATCCTTTCGCTATTTATAAGAATATGCTAATGTAACGGCAGGCAGCATAATACTTCAAACCACGTGGCCTTCAACATGATGCTTGCACACGCGCAGCATGCTGGCAGTATGTTCCTCTACATGCGCGACGTGCTTGCAATATGACTCTCCACACGCGCATCTCATATTGTTGACGTAGCGTCTGTTCCAGTATGGGAACCGTTGGGCAATGAATATTAGATTTCACACGCGCTGCTCCATCTTGGAATGTTTCGGTAGGTGAAATCCGCTGATATGCAATTTTGGTTATTTTGACCAATTGTTTGATTATTAATGCCGCTTTTGGGTTATTCTAACTCACATTTGTCACGAATAGCTTTATTCTTTGTCCAGTTTATGAAATTGTCTAAAGCACTATTAACACTCCTGCTCATTAGTCCAATAAAACACAAACCGTCATGCATATGCCAGTACCGTCAAGATCCGGCTACAAGAAGTAAAACGATCAGGTGTGCTTGCTGGCTTGCTGCCACTTCACTTCACGGTATGATCGGGGACACTTGATTCACTTCATACAAAAACACATGTACAATTAAAATGGATTGTTTAACCAAACCAATTTCTATACTGTGTTTGGGTTTTGTTTACTTAGCGGCGCTCTGGTTCATTCGGAATAAGTTCTACCAGACATAACAAAAAACAACTTAAACACAGTGCGTGGTTCGAACAAACACGCCCCGAGCGCCACCCCGAACTGTTATTCTAGCTCAAATAGAAACTTCCCAAGAAACAATACTAGTAGTTATCCTAGCACAATTAGAAGCATAGCCCGAACAAGTGCTAGAATATTTAGTACGGTAACTGCTGATATAATAGTACCTACTTTAACTACATACATTTTTTTATGATCACCTTACAGAGCGAACAACGCGCACTTCCAACACCATCAATGGTTTGTTTGCATCTCAGCTTCGTTCACACTTTCAATATGTGTTTACCAAAAAAATTTGATCAAGTAGGATGTAAAAAGGCTCGGACGATGCATCAAATAACGACTCGGAACGGCGATCGGGGCGGACATGTTTGAGCCTCGCATTGTACTAAAATTGCTCTTTGGGCACCAATCGACTGAATTCACATAAAGCGCCTAAATGTAGGCTTGCGAATCAATCAATCACTGTTACTTGCAGTTACACCATCAGGGTTTGACAACCAGTGATCACAACCAATGCGGCGTACCTTTTAATGAGCCTATAATATCTCACAGTTCCGCATTGCTTATCTTTTTCATCCTTTTGATTTGACAATAAATCCTTCGTTGTTCTTTTCTCCGGTTGACTCTAGTGTGAACGAAACTCATGTAAAACGATAATCAACGATGTTTCAGTGCATCTAGGGTGCATTAAAGCAACATATAGAAAAAGAATAAAAAGGTTGTAGATGTGACAGCGGCACCGGTCTTCACACGGCAGGACCGGGGTTCATGTCGCATCTGGGCCGTTCCCCCATAGTGAGGACTGACCATCCTATGCGGTAATAATAAGTCTAGTAAGCCAAAATAATTGCAGACATGACCTAACAGGTCGTTAGGCCAAGAAAGAAGAAGCAGTTCTATGCCCTTAATCGATTTCTTTGATCCCACCCTCAAAACTTTTCCATCGAATATATTAAAAACTAAAATATTCTACTATTTCAGAATAAAACCGTTGGCACCGTTATTATGAAAACATTTCAAACGAGATGAAGAAAAAAATGAACAGATTTAGGTAATACAATATTCAACTTAATTTTCACTCGAATATTCCATCGAAATTGGACCACGCAATTGATAAGTTAAGTTAAGTTAAGTTAAGTTAAGTTAACCATAAGTAAATAACCAATTATTTAAACTGTATCAGCTTGATGACAGCGTTCGCGCTTCTATTTTTCCTGCAATGCAGGATCGAGGCACGACGTCGCGAGCGCGAAATTTGACAGCTTTTGCGCTTCGATCGAGTTCGCCTCAACTTTGGTGTAACCACCGCTTCAGAGGAGATGAAGAGAGATTGTGCTCGGTGAACTAAAGAGACGAATGTGGTCTCTGAGACCCAAAGCCTATATAAATAAACGATAAAATAGAGCTCGGTAAACCAGACACGCGGGGTGAAAGCACAAACGGTCCTTCGAGAAAATAAAAAAAGAAGTTGTTTTATCCACCATACGTACCCGTTCGATTCCTTCTATCTTTCTCCGTCTTTCACCATCGCCTTCATTAATCCTTGCTTTTCTCTAAGTTCCAGTATCCACATTTCCTTCCCACTTTAAAAACTAGCTCAATATCTTAGTAATTAAGCACGATTTGCTAAGACAGGATTGGAGCTATTTGTTTGATAATAAATAAAAAAAATATATTGCAATTGGACGTCGTTGCTTCAAGTATATTTAATCGTTAAAAACTCATTGCTTTAAAACCCATACTTGAGATACGGCCGTTATTAAAGTAAATTGCAAAAGTATATCATGCTCTCATCAGTTTCGAGACGATGAAAATCAAATGATCTATTTTTATTCACAATCGTACATCTTGCTTTGTTGCTGCGAACTCGTCGTGGCAATTTGAATGGTACAACATTGACGAATATTACCTATTTGGCAACCATAGCTGATCTATGGTTAGCGTTAGGATTAACGGATGGTCACGAGAGAGAAGTCACTCTGTTTCTCAAAGCGTACAAAATAAGACTGTTATTTAAAAATAATACGACAAATAAGTAAGTAAATTTAAGTAAGTAAAGTACTCTCCGGACCTTAATGACGTCAGTGACGAGACGATCCTTAATGAACTCAAAGATCAACGTGTAGTTTCTGTGCGACGTTTTACCCGAAAATTAACAATGAAATAGTGCCAACCAACATTTTCCTGCTCCGTGTTAATGCTACCTCAATACAGTCTACCATCCGCCTCGGTGCCCTACAAGATGATGTGCTACAACTGCACTCATTTTGGTCACACCAAAATGAATTGAAAGGTAGCCCAATCCTGCGCCAACTGCGGTAAGCCTGCCCACGGAGACTGCATCGTCGATCCCGTGTGCGTGAACTGCAAAGGACCCCACAACGCCCTCTCCCGTTCCTGTCCCCGATACCTACGAGAAGAAGCGGTAATTAAGTATAAGGTAGATAATAACTGTTCGTATGGTGAAGCCCGTAGATTAGTAAGTTTACCCGTAGTTTCCTCCCCTATCCAACAAAGACTCTCATACGCACAACAAACGACTCAGGACGAAAAAGACGCACAAATCGCTGAATTAAAATCATCTCAAAAGAAACAGGAATCCGTCATTGATAGACTAAACAACAACATTGAACAACTAACCAGACAATTACGTGAACAACAAAAACTTGTTAAATCTCTCCTTAAACAGTTAAACAAAAACATCACACAATCTCAAAACGACAACACACTTGACTCAGAAACAGACACTAACTCAACTTTGACCGACTCAGACCACATCCACCACTTCCATCACCCGCAAGCGAGGGATTAAGGGCTCCCCCTCCTAGGAAGAGGAAACTCCCATCCCCATTGCCACCCTCAATCCTCTCTCTCCCCTTCTCCCAAATACTACCTCCATCCCTTCTCCTTCCCACATTTCCACTCGTAGTAAGAAAAAGAAGAAACCTAGCTAGATAAATCCCTTTATTATTTATCTAGCTTCTGTTTTAACCTTACAATTAAATCCCCTGCCCATTCTATTACGGGCGATCCCCAAAATCCCTTAACTAGCAATAACCAACAATCCCTTTTTGCTCTATCCTGGAATATTAGAAGCATTAGAAATAACCTAGATGAATTAAAACTCCTTATTAACAAACATAATCCTAGCATTATCACCCTACAAGAAACTCAAACTATTCCTTCTCTTTCAAACACTCCTTTCAATAACTATAACTGGTTTTTTAACATAAATCCTACCTGTAGGGTACTTATGGCGGCCTACTCCGCTGTTACTTGGGAAAGGGGGAACGGGAAGGGAAAGTTTTTGAGACGGTACCCGGACAAGCCGATCTTACCGTGCTCAAGGTAAGGGGTGAGGAAGAGGACCAAAAATGCAGCGTGGAATCAAAATATGCCGGGGAACGCTGAAAGGTGTCCAAAACACGCTACCCGCCAAGGACGTGAATTGGATCTAGCAGCTAGGCAATTTCGGGATGTAGACAAAGTCAATCTCCAAATTCTTTGCTGGTGAATCTCAACACATTTATTTTCTAGACCGGTAGCTACCAGGAATAACCGTGCTCCTGTAGCGATATATCGCAAGTACTACATGGGTTACAAAGAGTAAATTTACAAAGGATGATTACAATTACATTGACCCCGGATGGGAGATAGCTCGGATGGGAGAAAGCTCAGATGGGAGACAGTGGCTCCATCTGCTAGTCAACAAAAAAGAAGCGTAAAGGAGTGAGGCATAACATTGCATAAGATCAGGTGTATTTCATTAACAGGCCTTTTTTCATTGTTTGTTGCTTATAATAATATTTTATAATCAGAAGAGGATTGTTTGATTTTATTTTTACCTAACTAAAAATTAATAAAGATAAAAGTGCATACATATGCAAACGGAACAAAACATCCCCCAAACAATAGCCCATATACACATACAGTAAACAACCAGATGCTAGAGTACATTCTGCAGAGCGTCATTAGCTCGAAAACGTTTCTCCCTCCTAAAATATGTGCAAATCGCCAGAGCAAAAGTGTAATAGCATTTAGGAAAAATTTATTTGTGTGCAAATGATGTTTGATATACTACATATATACAGATGCAAACAGTAACCATCTATACAACAACAACCAAAAGCCTCCTCTTCCTCGTCGAGATAAATCTTCAAACACAACACACACAAAAACTTACACAAAACAAAGACACAGGCACGTACACAAAGAAAATATGATAAACAATTGAAACTCGTATTAAACGGTACAAGTAAAATCGACAAAAAAATGGATGTAATGTTGGTGTGTGTTTCCTACTACCCAACCATACCACTCATCACATAAACACACCCTACCCGGTGTATGCGTAATAATTATTCCCGTGGAAACAAATATTTTCGATCGGTGTTTATTGTTAGTGTATTGAGAAAGGTTCTTACTTACTTGGTCTGGTCTCCAGAAGTCCACGATACTGCTGTTCACGATAGTGCTGTCGTCTGTCATTATCTCAATTTGGCCGTCCAATCACTCCTTTTCTGGGGCGGCCCGGTGGTGTATACGATAACGGCGCCGGTCTTCACACGGCAGGACCGGGGTTCGAATCCCGGCGGACCGCCTCCCCGTACGCAGGACTGACTATCCAGCTACGGGTAAAACTAAGTCATAGAGAGCTAGCAATAGCAGGCCAAGACCTCACGAGGTTGTAGTGCCAAGGAAGAAGAAGAAGAAGAAGTAACAACATAACAATCATAGTCATATTCTCAATAAAATCTTAGAAAACATTTTCATTTCAGAAAAAACCCAATTTTTCTTATTTCAAATATTTATTATGCTTTCAAACTTGAATTAATCTGATTCAACATGCTTAAGATAGGTGATCGCTCGTTTAGAGCTGTCCGAAACATCTCCTATCCGAATCCTGACAGTTGGTTGTTGTTGTTGCATTTATTTTTTTACGAGGCTTTTTGGCATTGGCCTCTCTTTTATTATAGCATCTCGGCTAGTAACCTCTTATCAAATTTCGGAGAACAAGTTTACATCCTTTAAAAAATTAAGCAGTTTCTTCGTTTCCTCTATGTTGTTGGAGAGCACAACATCTAAGTGCTCGCTTAGATGGTGTTTTATCCTTTCATTGGAATATCCATGACATTCTATTAATATGTGTTGTACTGTGATTTCAAGGCCACAGAACTGACATATCAACGGTGATTCATTCCTCAACCGGTGTGTGTGGGTCAACCGCGTATGTCCAATTATTAGCCTTGTAATCACCCTCTGATCCTGTTGGTTCGATGGATCAATCCACGGTGCTACTGTCTGCTTAATCTTTTTCAGGTGGCCCAAGGTTGATGAATTCCATATATTTTGCCAGCTTTGTTGAACTACTGCTTTGCACCAGACCAAAGCATCGGCTCTGGAGATGGCGCCTTCTACCTGATCCAAATCACGTCTTCCCTCGTTTGCGAGACGGTCGGCTTTTTCGTTCCCGTTTCTACCTATGTGTCCTGGTATCCAACATAGGACGAGCCTTCTGTCTTTCGTGATGGTGTCGATCGCCTGAACGTGGGGGTTACGACAGGAGCCCTTCTCCAGTGCCTTCAGCACACTAGCACTATCAGTAAAGATAACGTTAGGTCTGTCCGCTACAGTGGCTTCTTCTGCTGCAATTATGATGGCAATAGCTTCTGCTGAGAATACAGATGTGTTATCAGGAAGCTTTATGCTACAGCTTGTATTGGAGGATGTTATTCCACAACCTGCAGAGTGATGTTCTACTGAGCCATCAGTGTAAATTTTGCGGAAGATGTTGTACTTGTTGGCAGCAAGACTTTGGAAATTTTGCAGCATTTCTTGCTTACTGCTTCCAGCTTCAAGCCGTTTTAGAAGACTCCAATCGATTGTTGGTTCGTCATAATACCATGGTCTGCTTATGATGTTGGTGAGTTTGGATATTTTTGGGATATTATGCTCTGTGAGTACTTTAAATATGTTGTTCGCTTTTTCTAAATGCGGGTCTTTTACCAGTTCTTTTTCATATGATCTTGCTGCTGCGTTGACTATTCTCAATGCTATTACGTTTTCGAGCGGTAGCTGCCCACTTTCGCATAAAACTGCGTTAGTTGGGCTCGTTATGAAAGCTCCGTTTATTTTTTTTAGGGCGGAATGTTTTCTTTGTGTTAAGCTACGATTCTCTCAGAGTAATAAACTCATTTATTCAATATACGATTAACAAACAATTAGATCTTGCAAAAAAAGTATTTAAAGCTGTTTGCTCAAAGAAAACATCCACGAAAATCTACTGGCATTGATTTTCCTAGGCTTCTTTTGTTGTTGAATGGAATTTCCTTGTTCCATTGTTTCTGAAAGATCCTAAAATTTGGTAATAAGGGTCATTGCGACGTATCTTCGACCGCAGTCAACTCAAAATTAACAAACTGGATTTATTCCGCAGTTGAACATTCTTTCCTGCCATGAGAAAGGACAGCGCCACTACCATCTTGATCTAGAGACCTCTCCAGCAGTGACTTTCTCTTTTCCTACTGGTGGTTAAACTGTATTCATAACATGTCTGGTACTTCAACTATTGGCAATCGTAACTCTTTGAAAACAAAGACTTTGTTTAGTAATGGTTATACAGGAAACGTTTCATGAGATTGGAACATTATATAAAAACAACTATTTGCTTGTTTGATTCTCCATCACACATCATGTTTATTACTGGGTTATGAAGGCACACACGAATCCTCCTACTCCTTTGAAATCACAAGAAAGATCGTTCCATTTGCTACCTCGTGTTGTGTCTATTGCGACACAATTCTCACTGCCGCCTTCATTGTTGGGTTCGCCGGCGGCAAAGTTCAAATATGTAGCTCTTTTGTTCCAACCAAACCACACAAACCTACCCTCAAAACCTAAATCTGTGGCTCCAATGTACCATTGCTTGGTTAAGTCTCCGACAGCCTTAATGGCAGTTATGGCTCTCGCATTTTCGTCATCCCACCGAACAATTGTAGCACCGGACTGATTCCGGAAGCTTATTCAGGCTCGCCGGACGGCGGCGGTCGGTTACTCGAAGGGCGGCGGCAGCAATCTTGGTTGTCTTCTGAAATCGTGCAGCCTCAAAACACTTGAGGTGTTGACGAAGGGCATCCATGGTAGGAGTCACATAACGTAAGCTCGCGGTCAAGGAAGGGCTTCCCAAACCATCCATAATGATGTTGATCAGCTCAGGTTCGGGAACGGCGATTTATCTTGCAATCCGTTGCATGTCCAACATGTAGTGAATGGCAGATTCCTGAGGAAGCAGCTGTCGCGTACGAAGTTGGCGATACACAGATTCGAAAGTCGGGGCGATGTGAAGGTTACGAATCAATTCCTCTTTAAGTTCGTTAAACGACGAAGCTTCCAATAATTTGGCAATAGCAGAAGCCGAACCGGTCAGAAGTTGGTGCGTTAGCAGGAATTTGTCGGCATCACGTACATTCAAGGAGTCGAAAACACGTTGCAAGTCAGCGAACCATTTAATAGCATTGCGATTTTTCTCTCCATCGAAGGGCTCGATCAATTTCACACAGTCCTGAACGGTTACGGTCGATGCACGAGACGGTTCCAGAAGGGCAATTCTTTGCCGAAGTTCCACAATCTGTAATTGTTTTTGCAGCAGCTGAAGTTGAGTTTCCAACTCGGTGATTTTATCATAAATAGAAGTGGCAGAAGCGGTGGTCTGGGCGGCAGGAGTCGGGTGAAGGTTGTCTGGGCGGTAGGAGTCCGAAGGGGCAGCAGAACAAGCAGCATGAAGAGTGCACGGAAGGCTAGAAGCAGCGACCGCTACCATGCGGTCAGCAACGAAATTTTCCGATGTGGCCTCAACACACGTAGGAGTGAAGGAAACAGCGTCACTCTTCATTTGGGTGGTGGCAAGTGCCACGCGGTGATCGTGACACAAAATGGCGGCGACGCCATCACTCTGGGTGGCGTCCAAAATG
>LULA01017470.1:0-14009 GCA_002091835.1 Anopheles maculatus | reverse complement strand
TACGCTCGCTGTATTTACACGCAAATGGCGCACTGTAAGCATAAGTAGTGACCCGTCGGGACAGGGAGGATGTGCAAGCGGGACAGCGCGCACCTATTGACCGAGAGAACGGCACACAAGAAAATAAGAAAATGTTGAACAAATAACAAAAGTCGAGCAAACCGGCTTAACGAAGGTGCTGCTGCTGTTGCTTTGCCGGATGGAAAGCAGCTAGGGGTGTGTCGTCTGTCATGCTCGCTCACTCTATCCGCTGTCTTGCTTATGGATGTATCGCATACGATCGAGAACCTCCGGAACCCGGCGTGGAAAGAGGATCTCTAGGCTCTATTATTCGTACTTTCAATTAAAATGTGGTGTTGTGTTGCTTATTCATGTGCCCAATGCGTCTGGAATTTCTGCTTCTTGATCGATCTTCCCTGCTCTTGATGATTCCCTGCCAATGATTCATTCTCATACAGCTCAGAGCGTCAATTGCGCATATGTGATAGGAAAGAGGAAGTTTAAAATAAATGTTCTTTTTCCTTGATACTACAACCTCCTGAGGTCCTGCGAACGGCGTCAGCTCAGTCGAAAGTCAGTCCCGAAGGGATACTCGATATTCGATCCTGCTATTTGAACAGTCCTGCGGTACTGCTACCACATCCCCGTCCCAAAAAAAATAAATAACCTAATAAAAACAAATGAAATAAATGAAGCTAAATATTTCAGAATTGATAACCAACAAACCACATTTGCAAACAATCGCCATCGCATCCCAAAAAGCCACCTCTACACAAGCACAGAGAAGCCAGCTACAAAAACGAACCCCCTGCAATGATAAATGGTTTCCAAAACGGACAGAAACGATGGCAACAATAAAACCAGTTTCCGGAGTAGGAAGCAACAGTCGGAGAAAAAAGCATGAAGTTATTCATAAATGTATCTACTACTCGACGCGTAAGAGAAGCCCCGGGCCGCGGTAGAAGCGAGGTGACAATAAATTAAGAGTCATGTCCATTTCCGTTACGCACATACACACACACACTCCCCTACACTAGTTCGCACCTGAGAAGCGTATTAAATCGTTGTTGGGGCGAGTGGGACAGCATGAAAAACGCAACGCAATGATACAATTAAACCAAGCACGAGATCGAGCAGATTTCGAGCAGTAATCGCTTCCCGTGTGGGATTACAACGAGCACGCAATGATTGATGAATATAGCCGTACCGGCCGTCCGAAAATGGGCGGCCATTTTCGAGCTTCATTTAACTAGCACCGAGTCTTGCACAATGTCTGTACGATCCACCTACCTTTAGCCGTCAGCTTGAAAATGTTGCGCAATCCGAGCAGGTTGATGTTTTGCTCCACCTTGCAGCTTTTCTTCAGATGGTGTATCATGTAGTAGATGTGATCCGTCTTGAAGCAACAGGGCACGCAGGTCAGCATCAGCTGGTTAGCTTTCGGCGAGGTTTGCTGCTGTTTTGCTCCATCTGCAAGTAGCATCATTTGCATCAACAAGACACGTGAGATGTGATCTGTCGGGGGTTGGTGTTGATGGGCGAGCAGCAACCGCTCGGCCAGTTCACACTTGCCTTCGCTCTTCACGCCAACGTTCGCCAGGGTGGTCTTTTCGCTCGAGATGAGCAGCAGATAGTCAAAACAGATGCGCCGGAAGATGTGCTTCTCGGACAGGCTGTGCACGCCAATCTTCTCCAGCGAGGTGGTGTAGAAGTTGCAACAGTTACACTTGAGCTGCACATTGTCCGGACACGAGGAGGACGCTGGTTCTGCGGATGAAGGCAAGATAACGAAACGGGATGAAAACAACAATCGAACCCATGTATAACAGGTGCAGATCGCAACAGGTTCACACGCAACTTACGTTCACTGTCGATACCGTTCGCACCGGCACCAAAGTCCCGCTCGATCAGTTCGGTTTTCGGCTCAAGCAGTAGCATTAGCGGAGAGCGCGAAATTTCACTGACGCTTGGCATCTCATCGTACGGAAATTTCGGTTCCTCCGCCAACGGAAAGATTAGCTGCAGCTTCTTGTACAGCTCCTGGCCGACAAACTGGCGCAATTTGGTTGCGCTCTTGTCCCGCCCTTCTAGCAGATGGATCATCAGTTCGAGCCGCCGCAGATGGTGGTCCGCCTTCAGGTGCCGTTCCAGCTCCGACCGGTCGTGCGCCTTCTGCCCGCAGAGCAAACACTCCTGGCCGGCCAGCAGGATCGTATCCATTGCGCTGCTGGTTCGATCCTTCAGCACGTGCTTCTTCAGCTCCTCTAGATTGTTCGTCTCAAAGTCGCCACAAACCAGACAGCTGTAGTAGGTCGACGGATCTAGCGACAGCCGAATCGGTGGATCGAAGTGAAGCGGATTCTTGTCCTCGTCCAGCTGGTGGTGCAGGTAATCCCGATCGGTGCCCGGTTCGCTGGCCCCACTAAATGGCGAGGGTTGATTCAGGAACAGGGAATCGGGCGTTGCCGTCTCGAGGGGTGCACCGAACGGTGACGAGGGCATCGAGAGTGGCTTGAGGCTGCTGCTGCTACCGCTGCTGGTGCTGTTGTTACCGATACTGGCACCGGCACTGGCGGTTGCTGCCGCAACTGCAGCAGCCGCCGCCGCCGCCGCCGTATACTCATCCACCCGGGCCATCGGTGAGTCTTCCTTCAGCGTGTTCAGATTGATCGCGCTCAGATAGTCGAGACTGTCCTGCGACTGCTGCTGGGACTGTTGTTGCAGGCTTTGCAGGCTCTTCAGCTGATTGAAGCTGGACTGGAACGAGTTCAGGTTGCTGATATGTTTTTCGCTCGTCATGTGTATGCGCAGGTTGCGCGCGATGTTCGTGTCGTAGTTGCAGATGTCACACTTGAAGAAGGATTTGGGCCGGCCCCCGGTCTCATACCCTACCGGACCGGCATCCTTCGACTGAGCGTTACTGCCGCCGCCGCCACCACCACCACCGCCACCAACACCACCAGCACCGATGCCACCGCCACCGCCGCCCAGCTTGCCGGACATCGATGACAGTGGGGCACTGGCGGCAGCGACGGCGGCCGCCGCCATATACTGATTGCGCGAGCTGTTCACCACCTTCTCATTCGCCTGCAGCGTCGCGAGGTTTAGAAAGTTCTGATTGCTTTTGTTCATCATGCCGTTCAGGTCCTGCATGTTATTCAGATGCTTGTCACTCTGCATGTGAATCGATAGGTTGCCCTTCGTGGTGGTGGAGTAGTTGCAGATGTCGCACCGGTACGGTTTGTAGCCGCAGGTGTACGATTCGCCCCTAGCCAAACGCGGGTGGGCCTGACCGGCAAGACAGTAGCTACACGCCGTCTCACCGTCCGGATGCTTCTCGCGCATGTGTATCTCGAGCGTTTCCTGGTACTTGTAGTGCCAGTTGCATTGCGGACATTTGAGCGTCTTGCAGGAGTTGCGTGTCGAGATGTTTGGGCTAAAGTTGCTGTTCCGGAAGGCAGTCGATGGTTCCCTGTAATAAAGAAATCGTTCAGTGAAATTAGATGCCAAAAGCCAAAAACTGCGTCAAGCTTTACTCACGGTTCCAGCTTCTTCACGCTAATCTGATGCTCATTCTTCAACTCCTCCCCGACGTCCATCACTTCTGGCCGGAAGTTGTTCGCAATCAACTGCTTGTACAAATCTACCGGGCTGTACTTTTTCATATGGTAATCACCACCAACACCACCGGCACCTCCGCCACCACCACCAACAGCACCCCCAGCACCGACGGCACCCATATCGGCAAGCCCGCCCGGTCCTGCGCCCTTGTTGGAGGCTACCGCCGCCACCGCAGCCGCTGCCAGCGGGTTCAGCTTCATGTCTGCCGCCGAACTAATTAGCTCGAGAAACTTGTTCTGCTTGCTGTACAGATTCTCGCCCACCGTGGACAGCATTTTCTGCTGGTTTAGGAAATCGGTCAACAGCTTCCCACTGACGGCAGCGGCGGCAGCACTGGCCACACCACCACCATTGCCCCCGTTGCCGGACGATTTCTTGTCTCCTTCGTTGGTGGCGGCAGCGGCAGCAGCAGCAGCCGCGGCGGCGGCAGCCGCAATCGCAGCACTTTCGTTCATAGCGTTGCTATACTTTTCCGCTGCGAGCTTCCAGCTTTGCTGCAGCTTGTTGTCCATCTCATACAGGAGCGCATTGTTGGCGGTAAGCTTCGGAAAGCTGCCGGTGGCATCGAACCCGATACTGCCGGGCGGGAACGCATCGGCAACGGGATGGGCAACCGACTGCTGTAGGTGGTGTTGCTGTAGCTGCTGCTGAAGTTGCTGCTGTTGTTGATGTTGCTGCTGTTGGTGCTGTTGCTGCTGTTGCTGATGTAATTGCAACTGTTGCTGCGATAGCAACCCGAGGATACCATTGTTCGTGCTGCTGCTGTTACTAATGCTGTTGCTGATGTTGACGTTGTTTCCATTGCTGCTGCTGTTGCTGATGCTGTGATTGCCATTGATGTTACTGTTGCCTAGGATGCTGTTGCTACCGATCGTGCTAACGGCCGTTCCGATCACGTTGGCAGCACTGTTGGTGCTGCTGTTGTTGTTGTTGTTGTTGTTCATACTGCTACTGCTGCTGTTGCTGTTACTGCTGCTGTTACTGCTGTTGCTACCGCTATTACTACTATTGGTCTTGTATCTCTCATCGCTCTCGACGTGTTTCCTACTGTTACTATTGGCTGAAGATTTCTCTTCGAAAGGAACCAAGAAATAGAATTGCTTCTCAGCATTCGTCTGTATGATGGCACTGCTGTAGTTCTTCTCCAGCAGCATCCGCTCGTAGTCGTTCAGTGTGAGACTGTGCTCTATTTTGGCATGCGCTATAAAGGACCGGCAGGTGCCGAAGCTGAGCTTGCAGCTGAAGCACATCAGGATTGCCTTGTGGTTACTGGTCGAACCACCAGCCATCGGGACGACGTTGGTGGCAGTAACCGGACCGAAGCCGCCACCGGACGACGGCGACGCGGGCGATCGGGTGATGAGGTTTTGTGCCTGCTCCTGCTCGGACGACCCACCAACGCCACCACCGATCGTCTCGTCGTCGGTGGCGGCGAACGCATCACTGCCACCAGCACCGCCAACACCCCGGGCCGCTTCGCTCTCCTTGCTGAACGAGACAATTCGGAACGAGTGTGTGCGAGGATTCGAATTGCTGTCGTTCTTGGGAGAGGCGACCGGGTCGATGATGCAGGTGTTGTCGTTACAGATGATGCGCCCATGGAAGCGTTCCACCTCCTTCTGATACTCTGGCAGTGCGGTCTTCACAGTGTTGTTGCTGCTGCTGTTAGTCGTGGTAGTCGATTGCGCAGATTGGTGGCCCTAAAACAAAACAAAACCCAAACGATATCAATTACTCGGTGCCCATGGATAGAGGCCCATGTTTGCGTTCCTTACTTTGTCGACAAAAAGTTGTATAATGCCTTTATTGTCTACCGGCTTGGACAACAGTCTGAAGATCGCTTTGCTGAGTGAATCGTTCGGCACTGGACCGATGGTGTCGTTGCACAGCTTCAGTATGCGCGACTCTCTGTGCTTCAGGTAGAACTGAATTTTGGTGGAGAACTTTGTCTGTCTGCGAGAAGTCATTTTTGTGTTTTTGTGGTTGTTGGGCGTTCCGTTCGTTGAAGTGTGATTGCAATTTTATTGTAAAACCAGATGGGTTGTGGGAGTGAGTGTAGTTCTTTGCCGTGTTGTAGTGTTTCGTTTGTGTAAAAGTTCTACCAGCTCCGTTGCGCGATTCCGTTATTATTAATAGTATATAGTTCAATATATATATATATGATTAAGATATAATTATAGTTAAATGTAATTTATAAATAATGCGAGGTTTATAATTTTGTAAAACTTTTTCTAAAGTTTAAATCTTAAAATGTAATTTTTCGCGTAATTTCATTATAACTAAGTTGTTCGTTTCATTAAATAGGGATATCCTGAAAAGGGAAGAAACCGGGGTGCACACACACGCACACGCACACCCCAAAATATTGTCGACGGTTAGGATACTTGACACGTGTTTAAAGCAGCACCGGACCGACAACGCTTGTTCAATTGAATCCATATTTTTCTCGCTAGATGAAATCATTGTGAGTATAATTCACAATTTGATATATGTATTTTGCACTGTCTTATTTATATGCACTTTGATGTGATATTATCAGCGGTAAAGGGAAGACATTTTATTACAAAAGGCACTTTTAAAGCTGCTAGTGAGGTAAATTGCCTGTAAATATTATTGCTTATAACTGTTTGGGTGATACATATATTAGTAACATTTTACAGTTTGCAAAGAAATGGAAAAGTGATATTTTTAAAATTCATTTCAATGAAAACAATAATCAATGTAGATTTTCGTAACATATCAAGACAAAAGGTGTACCTAACAACACTCGTTAAACTTTAAGTAAAACAAAAACCCACAAACTGTTAACAAATGTTAGCAGCAAAACGAAAAGTAAATATAAATAATTTGGCAAAATACATACAGCGTTGCGCATACAAATGGTAGAATAATAAAAAAGTAACACTAAGATTGGCTTTGTTTTTATTAAATTGTTGGCACACATTTATTTATAGTACGCGCAAACACTCACACACACAGAGTGACGGCAATAAACGCTTGTATCAAGAGAATCCATTTTTTTTTGCTTGCTTGTTTCGTTTCGTTTCATTTTCACCGCTGTAAAGTGACAGTGTAATGCTGTATGTTGAGAAGAAGGTTAATTAGCAAAACGGTTTCTTATGTAACGATTTATAATACATGTGGGAAGAATAGGGGCGCTTCATCGGTTTGGGGATGGTTGTTCAGCGGGAAGCAAGGTTAGGAACGGATAAATGTTGGAAATTTCTCACCCAAATAAATAATTACTTCAACTTGCCCCGGAAGTATTATGTACTAATTCATATTTTAGTTTAAAACTGTTAAACATGTCACACATTTAATAATGTTCAAACCAATTTAATGGAACAGTTTGGTGGTTTATCCGATACCGGTGCGATTATTCACACGGCAGGACCGGACAGAGAATCCCGTCCAAAGCGACCCCACAGTACGCAGGATTTGCCTTATAACGGCTACGGGTTATAATAAAGTCAGGGAAGCCAGAAATGGCAAGCCACAAGATCTCTCGAGATTCTAAATCCAAAAAAAAGAGTAAGAAACTATTTAAAACTCCCAAGGTAAACAAGACGGTTTGATGGAAGAAAGGAAGAAAGAAAACGAATCAGGAATTTAATTCTGCATGTCCTAACCAAGAACGGGCATGAACGTGAACGGTATTTCCAAGGTTTTTTTGTTTTATTTAATTATGTTAATTTCTTTTCTCCATCTTTATGTTCCCTTGTAAAAGGATATAAAAAGCACTTCCCTCTCCCTCTCTCTCTCTTAACTTCCCCTTTATCACCCACACCCGCGCCAGACCATGTTGTCATCACAACACAGCAATACAATAAAAAAAAGTTGAAGCTTGCGCTGTAACAACACACATTAAAGTCGTTATTGCTCGCTCTCTCGCTCTCGCTCTATTGTTCAAACGACACACACATCGACACACTACGGACGCAAAATGTGTGCCTGCGTGCGGGTCGGTTGTGCACGTGCTTGTTAGTAGTGGTGGTGGTTGCGATGATGATGACGAAAACCTTCCCCAGTTCGTTGCTCGCGTGTGTATTACACTGTGTAAGCGTATAGAAGCAAAAGCGCAAGCAAGGAACAATAGAACAAAACGCACGCACACCATTGCGCGCTGGTAAGGATGATAAGGATGATAGTAGAAGCGATTTGAAAATATGCTTTTGTGTTATTACGCTTCCGCTTTTGTAAGGTCGTTCCTCTTTCTGTTTGCAGTTACAGTTGAGGCGCCGTAGGATTTGATAGGTTATGTTTTATTGTGCGGGTGGGTGGGTGGCTCATGGTGTGGCGTTCGGTGGGTGAATGCACACCTATACATGTGTAATGCTCGGTGCAATCGCGAACCGAAGGGAAGCTGCCATTTCTTTTTCTGCTTGCTCGCTCTTTCGCGCACGCTCTTTCTCTCATGGTACAGCGTTGACATTACCATCCACCCCTTCCAAACCACCCACCCAACATATCAAGCTGCTGCAGCGTGACATATACACATCCACGCACACACACACACACATAAACATGATGGTTTTGCATTTGATTGCTGTGATTGAATTGATCGAAATCAGTGGTCTGGTGATGGTGGGTGTGCGAGTTTTCCCGGACCAACCTTCACCAACCACCCACCTTCCATGCCCTCCACAAGCGCATGGGAGGGATGGGATGTTTTGTAGCAAGGAAGATATGCTTTCTTTTCATTGCGCATAACGCTCTCACCGAACGCCATGCCTGTTAATCATTGCTTAATTTTTCACCACACACACAAACTCACATGCGCACACACACACCACATACCGAAGACTCTTCTTTACTCTTTGAAGGGAGAGCCGGATTGAAAAATTACTTCCTATCGCCCTACCTTTCCCCTTGGTTTCTTCATTTCGAAGGTGAAATGTAAAATTATGATTAATTCTCATTTATGCTTCCCTCCGATTGTACACACGCGCACACCAAACAAACGCACACACACGCACGCACGAACCCAAATTAATGCACGCACGCGGAGAGTTCAACTAATAATCGAATGTAAATCACTCCTGATGGGTTTGGGGCGGGCGGTGGAAAAAAAGGGGAATGGGAGGAAATGGGAGGGGTTGGGGGCGAGGGTCTCTTTTAATCCCATCTTTCCCACCCACACACTAGATTCTTCCCTTTTTTCTTCTTCCCCCCCTGTTTTTCACATCTCTTTACATACACGCGCACATACACACATTTACACACAATCACTTTACGCTTACCAAACGGTGCAACACGACTACATCACCTCCCGGAGGAAGGTGTTGATGGTGGTGGTGGTGGTGAAGCTCCGAGACGGAGTTGGTGCTGCTGCGAAAAAATGGGGCCCTGGCCCACCGAAACACACAATATTGCAAGACGAAATCCAAACCGTAGCGGCCATTTCCGGGCTTCTCGGCCGCGGGAGACACCTGGTTCCGCGGGCTGCTTTTGCTCCTCGCCGGAACCCGTAGCGGCTCAACACAGTGCGGCCATTGCGTGTTGGTGAACAATTTGGCCCACGAAAAACTAGGAGGCTAAAAAATCAAAACGTACGCTGAACGAACGAACGAAGTTGTTGAAGTTGCGACGCTGCTTTGCCTGTTCTGTCGCTCCGTTCTCTTCACGGGACAGTTTGAAGGGGGACATTCAGCAGTCAGTACAAAATTACCCGTTCGAGCAGTTTCGGGGTATTCGCGCAGCAGCAGCAGCGGCAGCCTTTCGAGCAGGGTTCTCTGCACACGGGAATTTGCAAAAAGGCACCACACTAGGCGTGCGCTGTCTTCAATCGATGTTGAGTGTTGAATGTAATGCGTTTTTTTTGTCAAAAAAAAGGACTCCAACAATTATAATCTATTTTTGTTTAATAATATGTTACAAGACAACATAGATTAAGGATTGATATTTGTTTACAGTTTTAGAAATAGAGTTAAAAACTGACAGTTTAAATATCCTTCGGTGATACAATCTTTGCAGCCAGAAAGAGACCGTCATCCATCTTCACACTAGCTGTCTCTTTTAAGGTGCTCGAATCTCTAAATTGGGTCATTTTCGCAGCGACTGTTGGTAGGTTTCAGAAAAATTACCTGTCAAGAAACATTTGTCGTGTTCCGAGAAGGGTTATTTGTGTCACCATTAATTTTGTTATTTGTTATTAAATTTACCTTATTTTTCTTAAAAAAGAAGTGATTAGATTTCCTTTACTCTTTGTAAACGTCATACAACGATATGGTTTCCTTTTATGAATATTCAGTGTAGAATCTCTCACACAAAAGGGTCTTTACAAACCCTTCCTGAATAGGCTTTTTTTACACATCCAGCAAACGACTCGAATGGGGTAAATTCGAAGTAACTATTTTATTTGTGATTGTGTTTCAAGCGAGTCAAATGTAAATTGTTTAACTGAAGAACTGATTCAAGTTTTTTCGCTATTGTCAAGTTTTTCAATTCAATGAATTTCGTAAAAAAAGGGAAAGATAACTTTTGACCACCTAATCAGCCAAACACTCAATGTGCAGAGCCCTTCGACATAATCAAGATTCATAGATATGTTTTTGTTGTGTAAATGACAGGCGGTTTTTCAAAAATTAAGCAAAATGCACCATCTCATACATGAAAATGCAGTAAAATGTCTAAAACACAACTTTACCTCTCAAAAAAGCAGCCAGAAATCGCAAAAATAAGCAAATCTCGAACTGTCGATCCGCTTTTGACAGCGCAGCTTGTCATTTCTGCTCTATACACCTGGTGCCTGTGATCGCTCCGTATTTCCACAGTGCGCTCTCTCGCTCTCTCGCTCACACACACTGTACGACCCGTCAGAAAAACACAGTACACGCACACATCGCACACATCGGAGGGGGCGCATTCGTACGGTGGTTCACAATTTTTCACGCTCGCACCCTCCGCCGCGTGAGAGTGTGTATCTCTATTTGCAAACATTCGCGCATTGATAAAACAAGTGTTGTGACTAAAATACGTCTGTCCGGCTGCCCTGAACGCACTTTCTCGATGGAACATGACTTCAGGTACAGGTTGATATAGAGCCTCAACAACATCATCATCACCATCGTCACCACCATCATCATCATCACACCAGGCCACACACAGAGGAAAAAAAAAGAAGCTCACACATCCCGCAGCAATTTTAATGCATCCCAGTTTGTGTGTGCGCGCGTGTGTGTGTGTGCGTTTGTGGATGCGTGCGTTTGAGTGTGTGTACGGTAAAGCAGCAGAGTAGGGAAAATGGTTGAAGCAGAGGGTACGGTAGAGCAGTGAAGCTCTTGCGGGGGTGTGTTTGGGAGCGTGTATGTATGTGTGTGTGTGTGCGCTTGTTAGGGGGGTGGAACACGGTATTGGCAGTGTGTTGATTGAGAGCATTGTTAGTCGGAAAAAGCAGTGAACTTGTTTTTGCGTTGGTTTTGGTTTTGGAACTTTTTGTTTTCGTTCGGTTTGCAGTGCAGAAGATTGGGTTAGTGCAAAAGTTTCTTCCCACACGGTGCACACGTACAACCCGTGTGTGCCATCGCTCCGTGCACTTGTTTCCGTATTAGGGTGCGTGTGTGTGTGTATGTGTGCGCGAGGAATGTATGATACGGAAACACGGTACGGCTGGAGGGGTTTTCTGGATCAGCCTTTTTTTTTCTCTCTCTCTCTCTCCCTATTCTCGGTAACTCTTCCTTTCGTCGCCTCGCCTCTCCACCTGTCCCGCTTGCTCCACCGCAGTCAGGTCCCTGTCCATAGCGCTCTCCCGCTCACGCACGCTCTCTCGCTCTCGTTCGCACACGTGCACATCGGCACCCGTGTTTTTCCCATGGTATAAAAAGGTTGGTTTTTCCGCGCTAAGGCTAGCACGAAGGGAACGAAGGTTTAATAATATAAAACCCCTAGGCCTAGGCGAACGGGAATGTACAGGGCCGCCGAGCCATTTGCCGCACTCCATTCTTCGCCAGCACTTGTGCGGCTGTGTGTATGTGTGCCCGTTTCGATGTGTATGTGCGAGAGTGTATGTGCGTGTTGTATTTGAGGTTTTTTTTTATCCCTTCGCCTCCCCCCTACCCTCCCTGATTTTTGTTGTTGCTGGCACTTCCGAAGGCCCGAACATTCGTACGGGCGTAAGGATTCGGTCTGGCGTGCACAGCACCACAGGCACTAGTTGGCACCCCCCGATTGCATACTTGCAGGCTGCAAAGAAAGTACACCCCGACGGGCACGGGACAATAAACCGCTGAATGCAGATTTCCAGCCTTATTTGGGGCTCGCGCGCGTGTGTGTGTTTGTGTGTGCGTCGCTGCCGAAAATAAGTTCCGATCAACAAAGTTTTTTTTTCTTGTTCCGCCATCACCCAGCCCATCTATCCCTTTGTCGCGCCTGTCCATGACTTCGGCTACGGTGTCAATTTTTCACAATTCAAACGGGCAAAAGAGCGCAAACGGGTGGATAAACGGATAGTTCAGAAACGGGCAACTATGAGGTACGGCGAATGTGTGTGTGTGTGCAGGATGTTTTCGCCGATAATGGGTTGCCAGTGTGGGATAGTTTAATTATTAAAAACACAGGAAAAAGGCGAAGGAGAAAAAGAAGGAAAACAACGCAACCCAAACGATACGGAAGGATTATATAAAGCCAGGGGGGGCAGCCTATTTTATTTTAATGAACGTCGTCCTTTTTTTTTAGAGACGGGAGCAGCAAACACGGTGGGAAGACCGGAGGATACGCACCACCTTCGAGTAGTTGAAGACGGGAGGGGGCCGTAGCAGGACTGGGGGTTCCCCGCCCCTGTCAGGCTTTTCCGCGCTGGTTTTGTCTCTTTCCTGCCGACTGGCGTGTTTCTGGTTGAGCGTGTAAGAGCGAAGCGTACGGAGGAAAAAGAAGTGTCATGGAGCTTACTCACTAAGGGACCGAAGGGGGAGGGGTGTGCGGGAAGTGGAGAAGGAGAAGCAGAAGGAATAGGGTTTTTGGGGAGAGAATGAATGATGGTGGTTTCGGCGAGAGTACGGATGGAACGGGCGGGCAAGGGAAATCATGCGTACGTGAGTTTCTGTGTGCTTGCGTGTGAAAGTAGTAAAATAACTGACGTGAAAAAACTCTTGCGCTTTTCGGGATGTGGGAAATGTGGGTGAAGAAGCGAACCCGTGTTAGCAGCGTAGTCGTTCCAAGTCAGTAGAAGTAGAAGAAAAACGGTCGGCAGTGCACACAGGATGGGGAGTGTTTTTATATCGCATCAGGATGAGCTATTTTTGTATGTCCTGTAAAAGCGTAGTTGTGTGTGTGTGTGTCCTCTTTTTTGTGCAAAACAACATCCAACAAAACAACTACGATTAAGACTAATATCCCATGTTAAAATGATGTTCCCGTGTGTGACAGTTTTGTTAATATTTTCTCTCTTTCTCTCTCTCTCTCTCTCTCTCTCTCTCTCTCTCTTTTTCTTTCTCTTTCTGCGTTGTATGCGCGGGTGTGTGCGTGTGTGCTTTCTTCTGTTTCCGGGGATGTTCTGCTTGTTTTGCGTCGCTCTCGAAAAACCCTTCCTTCCCGTGCAATCTTTCAATTCACCAATCAAACAAACTCCGAAACACCTCTCACCCTCCTCCAACGCATATCCTGTAGCAAAAACATGAAATCGACTCATTGACCCCCCACCAAAACAACAACCGTCTCAGAACGTTGAACAGTACACGATGGAGCAATGCAATAACGATCGTCCTTGTGTTATTAGTAGTGGAAACTTTTTTCCCCAGAACTCCAAGTCGAAACAGCAGCAGCAGCAGCAACACACACAGGCAATCAGCAAGCATCTAACGCAAAAGGATGACCCGCACCTGCACAGCCCGCACCATCAGGATCAGTCGTCGCTCGGCGAGATCGAGGTGATTCTCGTGCAGCAGCACAAACAGGACGCCCTATCGGTGATCATCCATCCGCAGGAGAGCATGCAGCAGATCAACATGTGCCTGGGCAGCCAGAACCCGGGCTCGGTCGACTCGATGATGTCGTCCGATTTTCAGACGCTCTCGCCGATGCACGACCGGGACTCGCCGGTCAGCCTCAACACGAACACCTCGTACGCGACCCTCACGCCCCTGCAGCCGCTGCCCCCGATCTCGACGATGTCGGACAAGTTCGCGTACTCGATCGGTGGCAACATCTGCGAGGCCTTCCCGGGCATCAACAGCGGTGCCGTTGGGGTGAACATCGAGATCAACTCCTGCTACAATCTGGAAAAGCTCGGCGTCATCCATTCGCCGGTACACCTGAACGCGGTGCAGGAACTATCGCCGGACGGTGGGGATGTGCATTCGCATCACCATCACCACCAGCATCATCACCACCATCACCATCACCATCAGCAGGACGTGCTGCAGGACGGCAAGGGGCACGGTCTGAAGGATGCG